>JAFREQ010000090.1:2542500-2645000 GCA_025331565.1 Holacanthus passer | reverse complement strand
TTAATGACGACGAGGAAAGTTCAGAACGTCTGTTGTGGAGTAGAAGAAGTAAAGGCAGAAGTGAAATGTCATCGAAATGCCATCGACGCAGTTTGACATTAATGTGTCACATTAACCTACATCTGTCCGACTGCTGGTTACAGGAAACATTTCAGTGTGTGTGTTCTCGTCCAGCGAGTCCCTGCAGCGTCTCTCTTCCTAACACACAGCACTTTACTGCAGATTTCCTACACTGACAGAGAGTTTCCTGAACAACCAGCCGATAGAAACCAGACCCGAACTGACAGAGTGAAAAACCTCTCTGTCCTCTTTACTGTAAAAACCCGTTTCCAATTTGAAATAGCTGAAACTCTGTTAAACGCGACTTGGCCGTTAATAACACTGTGTGAAAGTCCAGCATTGACGGTAATGAAACACACATTTACTGGACGAAGCGTTTTTAACCCTCACACGAACAACAACTCGTCTGATGAGTCGGCGAACACACGAATCTGTCAGATAACGTTTATGAACTGATGCTCAGAAGGTCGAGGCCGAACATGTTTCCTTCTCTGAAGACTACAAACATGTTCACAACCTATTCAATGACCCTCTGGGTTTTTCAAACATCGCTGGGTCTTTATATTTCACAGAAACTGCGTCCGTCTCCTGAACGCAATGTTAAAGCTCAGGAGACATTTAAGACTCCTTTTACAAGAGCTGACAAACATCTGACAAAAACCAGTCGGCAGGAACATTGAAAACTCATAACGCAGTTGCTTTTTCTTCTTCAGCTCCAACAGCTGATAAAAATCTGACAACAGCAGGTTGGAAATGAGAAGCTGCATTGAACTACTTCTTTCTTTTTCACCATTATCACATTAAATGGTCTCAAGAGAAAGGAAATCTTGGTAAGTGAAGGAGGCGAGGGAGCAGCTCCAGACTGTCTGAATGGATGGATGCCATTAGAGGAGAAACGGACCCTTTGACCCCGATCTGAGCCGGCCAATAGAAACAGAGGAGGAGACGCAGTCAGGGATGAGAGGACGGCGTCTCCCTCGTCTCTGATCCGAGCTCCTATCTGCGTCTGTCTCTGTGACGGATGGAAGCAGCGGAGCCGTGACTTTTCTGCCAGGAAGGAAAACGGGTCTGCACCGCAGCCTGCTGGGAAAATACCAACCTGCCAGCAGAAGACGGACGCGGCACATCAGACCTCTGTGTGAAAGCCATTTCTATGAAAACATCATTTAATAAATATTCAATCAAAGCGAGACTGTGGCGTCAAAATCGGTCAAGACGTTTGTCTCAGTAAAGGTTCCAGGATTATCGGGACACTGAAGGTCTGAGCACAGAAACACAACAACGTGAGTGAAAGACAGAGCAGCTTCTCTAAGACCTGTAGTGTCAACTGAGGAGTTTCAGAGAATCAGATTCAACGTGTTTTAGAAAAGCTGGAACATAAAGCTGCATTAAAATCAGGCTGAGAGCAGTTTCTGTGTGAGGTGTTTAAAAAGTGATTGTCCCAAACCGTCAGTGGAAAGTTGGTCTGAACAAACCCGGCAGCCGGAACTGCTTTAAAAACACAACCCTCGGAGCAGCGTCGCATCGATGCAGCGTTCGCACACGCGTGAATACAGACGTCAATATGTGTTTGTTTGACAACATACAGCAGCCGACAAACACGATCAATACCAGACGCACGACATGATCCTCAGGACGGCAGGAAGCGTTATCAGGCCTCCACCGATCACCTGAACAGGAGGAGAATATAAAGTCGACCTTTCAGCCGTGAAGCATGACAGCGAGGCCCAGAGATAACACAGCAACGTTCACACACACAAACACACACACACACGAAGAGCTGCAGTGTGTGTGTGTGTGTGTGTGTGTGTGTGTGTTCAAACCAGACCGACGGAGCTCACACACAATTTATTCTCCCTGTAAAGTTGTGTGTCAGAGTGTGTGTGAGGCTCAGCTGCGTTCATGCTTTTCCTGCTGATGAATCCCAGAGACGCTCGTCTCCGTCTCTGCGTCTCAAACACAATCACACTGAACTACAAACGCACGTTCGGTCCCATCGAATCGTATCAAGTGAAAGCTGAAGGTTCACCGTCTGTCGTGACCTGCTGGGATTTATTTAACGGGCTAATGAGCAGAACTTTAAACTCCATCACAGCAAAACTACACGAAGCAAAACAGGCTGAATGTTGATTCTCATGTTTTTTTAATCAAATATCATCACAGACTAAAATCATTTGATCCATCGAAACTCTCAGCTCTTTTGTCAAAGTGAATTCAGTCACTGTTTCATTTCATCTGATAATCAATAACCTGATGTTTGATATCTGAGGGGAAAAAACCTTGATATGAGAACTCATCCAAAAACACGTCTATGAAATTTTCATCCGTCAATAATCGATGATCAATACGACCTGAGATCTGAAAATGACTGAATGTTCAATTCGACGCATTCATTCATTTTCTGATCAAACAGCTACAATTCTTTCCCTGATTTTCCTGCTTTAAAACCGAACCTCAGCCGAACAGAAGAAAACATTTCTGCCTTTAAACTTTACAGGTGAAACGGTAAAAACTCACCGTCCAGGCGACCGGAAGCTGCTGGAGCTGCACGAGCCGCTGCGCGTCCACCGCCGAGCCGCCGCTGCCGCTGCCGCTCTGCCGCGCTGCCCGCTGCAGCGCGCTGCCGCCGCCGCTCACCAGCACCACCACCACCACCATCATCATCATCATCATCATCAGTTTCCTCCTCCTCCTCCTCCTGCTCCTCCTCACGCTCTGTGTGCAGCACAGACTCTGACTGACAGGTGACCGGAAGTTGGCTGCGGGTGAGATTAAAGGTGATCAATGGAAAATCAAACATAAGTGAAAAAACTGACTTGGATACATTTGGAAAGTAACTAAGTAGAAGCTACATTTACTCAGGTACTTGAGTATTTTCATGTTCTGTGACTTTCAGCTTTGGTTCTTTCTGATTGTTAATGAAAAATATGAATCAATAATAAATGATGTTTTTCTTCCAGAGGAATAAAGTCATTGACCTGAGCTGCAGCGTTAAAGTGATGAACACATGAATAATTATATATAATCACATATGTTATTGTGAAATGATTGTGAATGATTGGTGCTTAAACTACATTTTGATCTATGTTACATTAATGGCACCTTTTTGTCATTGCAAAGTTGCATTGTGGGTAATGTGGGCGCCAGGTTTGGACAATGTCGACGAATGTGTGGAATAAAAAAAACAGTATTTCTGCTGCATCGATTTTGCAACTTGTTGTTTTGAGCTGTGACAGATTTTCATGATTGTGACGACGGATCACACGCTGATTTTTGTGCTGTTACACAGAACGAAGATCCACCTGCTCACGACTGTTTCCTGTGTCCTGTTGAACACATCTTGTTCACCTGCGGAGGACACGTCCAGCGTCTGACTGCAGGTCTGGATTCACTTTCACTTCCAACAAGATTAAATTCACACATCAAAACCGAGGACGGTCCTTTTATTTAATGCCCCAAATTCTTGGAATGATAAAAAATCACAACTTGACGAACCTGCAGACAAATTTAAAACCTCATCACAAACCTTCCTTCTGATTTAACAGATTTTTGTGTTTTGTCCTATTTTCTTTTTTAACTTGTGTGTAACTCGACATCATTGTAAATGAGGAGAACGTCGATGAGTTCTTGGAGATCAAAGAATAAAGATTTGAAATGAAATGAAAACTATAGAAGAATGAAGTTCAGAGTCTCAGTTAAACTGGAGGAAGAGAAACGATGAGTGAATAATAAAAAGAGGAGGCCGACTGTGTCGGAGGATAAATAAACCCTGAGGGGCTTCAGGGAACTTCTCACCTCCAAAATGAGGAAAATCATTATGGCGACAAACATAAAAGCAGCTCATGAAGCTGCTGTAATTGATAAAACACAAACCACTGAAAACTCCCAGTCACATTTCATTTAAAACATGTTTGAAGGTTTAATTCACTTTAGTTCATTTTTAATGCAGAAAAATAACTTTTGCAATCATGAACTTTTATATTCTAAATGTTTGGTTCATAAAATCTAAACTTGACAGGACCAAAATATGTTGGTATCATTTCTTCTGTCGTGTGATAGAGTTGACTTTCTTTACCTGGACGAGTCTTGAGAAGATCAAAGTGAAAATCCAGGATGGGACGAGAACCAACCTGTCGCCAAACTCTGCTGACGCTGTGGGGGCTGATGGGTAATTCAGCTCCTGACTTCTGTCTTTAAATTGTGACCATCTGAAGGAAACTGTCTCCTGTTCACCGTCCAGGTACGTTGACCCGGCTCCGGTGCACTTTGACACTGTTCTGCTTTAGGAAATCCCAAAGCTTCACGCTGGAAAATAACAAACCGACGTTGGCCAGCAGACATCTGGTCCTCAGCTCCTGCAGCTCGACGTCCACAAAGTCTGGAATACGGCTGCAGAGAGAAAGAGGGAGGAAGAGCAGATTAACACAGGTAGCCATGTTTATAAGGGAGAGAGAAACACACACACACACACACACACAGTGTTTCGACATGTGGGTCTTTAGGTCAACACAAGTCATTACACTGATTATCTGCTGAGCTGCTGCTTCGAATTAATTCAGAGGAAATTGTGAGTCAAGGACAAAGACCCTCACTGATGGAAAGACAATCACATTGTGTGTGTGTTTGTGTGTGTGTTTGTGTGTGTGTGTGTGTGTGTGTGTGTGAACTCTTTGAGAATCTGAACTCTTATCACTTTAATGGACGGCAGAGATCAAGCCGAAATCCCTTGAAATGTGTTTGGACCCAAATCCAGCAGAGTGCAGAGACGTGACTTCAGCTTCACTTTGACCCACAGAGCTCAGATCTGGGCTGCGTTCAACACGGCGACGGCTCCTGTTGTTTCCCTCTGTACGTTCCCAGAAGACAGCACACACACACACACACACACACACACACACACCGGCCCTGTGGAGGTAGCAGGCCTCGTCCACGTGTCAGTAAATAAACTTGTGCCTGACGCTCCAGCAAGCTTCATTTCGTCCATGATGAAGACTGTGAGTGCAGGTTTCTGGGAGGACGACGCATGTTGAGCTCTAATTTGCAGCGAGCAGCAGCTGTTTCTCTGCTGGAGCCTCGATTCATCTGCTGCAAACAAGTTTAACACCTCAGACAAAAAGCCAAAGCCGTGAACACTTTCAGGATGAAGAACAGCAGGATTCACATCACACACACGACAGAGACTGTTTCAGTCGCATGTTGCAGCTGAGGTTAACTGTGTCACATCTCTTCATCTGTTTCAATATTAATTCAACTTTTCGACACTCGTGCTGCATCAGGTCGACTCGTTATTCACGCTGTGAATCAGTGTGTCTTCTTACAGATGATCTCAGGTCAGTTTCAGGACCCACACTCTGTCAGTGATTGACATCTGATTGATATCAGATCAATAATTTAAGCTGATCAACTTTATAGTTTTGAATCGGGACCTTCAGTGTTTGAATGAAGCAGCTGATGAAAACTGTCAATGAGTCACATCAACGTTGATAAGTATTGGCTGACAATCAATATTAAAGGACACGTGTCCTCTTGTTGACAGTGTTCATTGAATCAGTCTAATAGTTTGTCCACTGTCAGCGTGTTGTTGTCATTAATGTGTCCTGTCCATCAATGACATGAGAAAAACCTCATTTCATTTTGAAGTAGAAATGAAGTTGTGTCATGTATCGGATCCAAACACATCAGATGAGTCGATGGATGAGTCGTTTATATCGACAACTGTTAATATTGTAATTATTTATTGTTTTTCCCCCATTAAAGAGCATCTGACAGTGATTTCCTCTTCTTTGCTAACGAGGGGGGGTCGCAGCCTTTAAACCCTGCTGTTCCACTTCTTCTCTGTAATTAAACGTCCTGGCAGGTGGAGCTCGGTTTAACGTGTTAACGAGGAGGAACGAGGTGTCGGCAGCCGCTCGCAGCCCTGTAATTCAAAGCTCTTCAGCCTGGAGAGAGAGAAAAACAGACCCCAGCTTTTATCACATTTTCTCTTCGTCCACATTTTGTAGTGATTTTCATTGTCTCGTCTTTTTTAAATTCCAACATTTCTATTCAGGCTTTTATGCACAAACTGTGGACGACCATCGCTCACCAACAGCGACACACAAGTTTCTGCTGCTCATGAATCCAGAAAAACATTTGTGGGACACTAAAATTTTGTATTTTCAAAAAAAACAACAGAAATGGCTTTGAAATTCTTGTTGTTTTTAAAAAGATAAAGCCATTTGACAGTCTGAGCTTCTGTTTACACCATCGACCAATGGAAGAATAATTACAATCAAGTGTGTGTGTGTGTGTGTGTGTGCACGTGTGGTTGTCAACGGCAACCACACGCGCAGGGTAATGACAGAAACCCTGCTTCCATTTAATCACCAGTTTAACTGATGGAAGCTGAGAGGAATGTAGGACACTGAATGATTGACAGATAGGAGGACAATGAACACACACACACACACACACACACACAGTGTTGACAGAAATGAGGACTTGAAGTCAGGTCAAGTCAATTTTATTAACATGGCCCAGAATCACAGGTCACAGTCTGAACCTGGAGTCAGATCAGGAACAGATCCAGATCCAAGCGTCGGGACGAGGCACCAACGGCCCGGAGACAGAGAGAGACTCATCAGAAGTTCACAGTTCGTTTGAAGGTCGTCACTTTGAATAAAAAGCTGTTGCACTGATGTGATTACAGCTGAAGCCACATGAAAACATCAATAAATATAATCAATAATATAATAGATATTATTCTGACCATTCTGCATGATGAGCACTTTCAATGCTTTAAGTGTATTTTGATGCTGATACTTTTGTACTTTTACTACTTTGAAATTCTGCTCTTTTCACTTGATTGAACACCTTTTCACAGCTGTTAGTTACTTTCAAAATGAATGAAAACATATAAAGAACATACAAAACATCATAAAGCATCATTTGCACAGATTCACAGATCTGTCTCTCAGGATTTCTGCTTGATCGGCGACTGACGCAGGAAGCAGCAGGATGGAGAGTCGACCTGAACAGGACTGTGTGTGTGTGTGTGTGTGTGTGTGTGTGTGTGTGTGTGTGTGCTTATTCCAGGTCCTCAGAGGGTGGAACCATTTAATTTAGGGTAAAGACTTGAATTCTGATCAGGTTTAAGTCTTAATCTGTAAGATGTTCTTGTCTCACATGTTGTCAGGACATTTACATCACCACATGTTCTGTGATCTGCAGAACGAGTGAAACAGAAAAACTGAATGATCTTGTAGATTTGGAAACAAATTTTCAGGAGTTCAAGTTACAATCCTGAATATTTAAATGAAATCAGATGCCACTGTGATATTATTATTATTATTATCATTATTATTATTATTGTTATTATTATTATTATCATTATTATTATTATTGTTATTATTGTTGTTGTTGTTGTTATTATTGTTATTATTGTTGTTGTTGTTGTTGTCGTCCTCATTGTTGTTGTCGTTGTCATTGTCGTTGTTGTTGTTGCGGTCAGCTTTAAACTCAGTGTAATTACTCACCTGCAGTAAACTGGGAGCAGGTGAAGATAAAAGCAGAGGTTGGAATGAAAACGAATCCTTCATTAGTTTCTCTCTTGTATCCATCGTTTTCTCTGCTCTTTAATGTTTGTGTCTCTCTCTGTCTGTGTTTTCCTCCGAAGGCTGTTTCTCATTGTTTTCTATTGTGAAAGTCGCTGCAGCTTCTATTCAGCCTCAGTTCAGCTGAACACTAATGGAGCTTCATGACAGCAACATGGAGACAAGACTGACAGAAAACAACAATACGAACACAGACATTAGTTGAGTACGAAGCAGCCGTACAAACACAAACACAAAGGAGTGAAATCACCTTGTGATTCAATGTTGTGGCAAAACACACATATTAACTCTAACTCTGTCAATACCAGTGTTGGGAGGAGTCTTCAGATCAGTTACTTCACTTAAAGTACTGATATCACACGGTGAAATGACTCTGTTACAAGTAAGAGTTGGGGGCAAGGGGGCGGCTGTAGGCAGAGCGGCCGTCCACCAATCAGAAGGTTGGTGGCTCGATCCCTGGCCCCTGCGGTCTATATGTCGAAGTGTCCTTGGGCAAGATACTGAACTCCACACTGCCCCCGGTGGCTGCTCCATCAGCAGGTGAATGTGCGTGGCTTTTCTAAGCTGAATGGAACTGTAGAATTGTGGAAAATGTAAAAGTCCTGCCTTGAAAATGTCCAAACTCAAAGTCCAGCTGAGGCTGACCTGTGTTGACCTGATGACTGACACAAACACACACACACACACACACACACACACGCACACACACACCCAAGACAATACAGAAGCAGAGCCCTCAGAGCTGCTAACTTTTTCATGGACCCTCTGCAGTACCAGCACAAACCAGCAGGGGTCTGCAGACTCTGGATTAAAGAATAAGATAAGATAAGATAAGATAAGATATACCTTTATTTGTCCCAGAGTGGGGAAATTTACTTTGTCATATTGTTGAGCCCTTTTTAGCTCTAAAGACCACAGTACCCATGAGCCTCAGCAGCTGTGACATCAGAGCTGGAACATTTTCAGAATTGCTCAGGAACGACACTCAGCACCAAAGGATCCAAAACTGATTTAAAATCTAAAATGAACTGATGAAAATTTGAGTCTGAAGCCCTCTGATTGGACACTGCAGTGATGCATTCTGGGACCTATAGTTGTTATGAGCCGTCTTGTACCTGTGACACATGGACAGACAGTGTGTGACATAATCCGTGGATTATTGTGGGGTCTGTGGCCTCGTGGGACTGAACTGTCCCTCCTCGGCTCTGCTGCACTTTTGGCCCTTTGATGCTGCTTCGACCCAAATCTCACAGTTTTATAATGTTCATTTATTAATAGAGCCGCGGGTTGAGCTGATGTTCTGAACCAAACTGGGTCATTGCGGTGAATTAAAGCTTCATCCATTACGGACGACTGTGTTTGATAACACGTGATTGAGGTGAAAGTGGGACGATGTCCTTCAGTGTGTCTTCACCGTGTTCACCATCATTAACTCCTGAACACATGAGCACAGAGTGGGAGCTGTGGGAGGAAAAACACCACATGTATGTGCTTTATTTCTATATGATCCATTGTTATTCATCATTGATTGATTATTAAACCACAGCCCGTCTTCTGAAATCAAAAATGTCCTGACGGCAGCTCAAACACACTCAACAGTTTAACGTCGTGAATCAGGTGTTTGACTGAGTTTCATCTGATCATGTGAAGATTTTCTTTATTTTATGATTCAGTATTTCTGTTCTTCTCTGACAGAAACAAACTCTCCTCTAACTTTTATTTACATTGCTGTCATTTGTTTGCATTCAAAGCAAAACACTGGATTTTGTAACTTCGTGCTTAATGAGGAAGAAATGTTGAGCTTCATCTGCCAGAAGAGAAAAACACACAGAGAAAAGCTAAAGAAACGAGGGAGTTGACTTCATTTATCTCAGAGGAAGGAAAATAAAAAGCCTTGTTTTAAAAAGAAAATGAAGATAATTCACATTTGTTTGCTTTTTCTGAATGGAAATACTGACACTCCAACAGTAGGTGGCGGTAATATCAACAGACGAAGAAGAAGAAGAAGAAGAAGAAGAAGAAGCTAGTTTCTTCTTCTTCTGTGCAGCTGTCTGTGTCTGTTGACTGTCTGTTCTCTCCTGTCTGTGGCTTCAGGCTCTGTTCGCTGGTTTTTAGCAGCACTTGTGTGAATCATGTCTGAAGATCTTCGGGCGGAACTCGAGAAGTTTCTGGAGAATTTAAACATCCGGACGAGCTGCGTGAATCATCCGCCGGTAAAAGTGACACAGTTCAGCTTCAACACAAAGTTTGAATCAGAAACATCGTTCACTTCTGATCGTTTTAAAGCAAAATGACATTTATGACAGGTCATTATATATTATGTTTTTGCAGCCGGGAGAGAAATTCAGGAGCAATGTTTCCACAGAGAACAAAACCACATTGAATCCCATTAGAAAACCACCTATTTTAAAGTTTCCTTGCTTCCTGTGAATCTTAGAAACAACATAAAACATATTTGCTGACACCACGTGAATCACTAGACTTCACATGTCTGTTCGGCCTCATCCAACATCCTGAGAGACCTTTACTGTCTTTGGGATCTGATGTGTTTTCTTTCTTTCACGTGGACACGTGGACGAATTAAATAGTTGTCATTTAAAGTAAAGGAGATTTGCATTGTCTTTTACTTGTCAGCCGAATTTCCCGTCAGATCAATAAAAGCTTAGGTTCTGGGGAGATTTTTTCTTCCACGCATTTATTTGTGCGTTTGATGGAGGAATCTGAAAAAGCGACGAGTTTCTGAACGGAGTCTGGGATGAGTTTCCTTCCCAACTTTAAACGTCATCAGCAACAGTAAACTTTCATTGACTCGTGTGAGCAGTTAAAAACTTTTCAGTCTCTGGTTGAACAGTGAATCACACAGAAACCTTTTTGTGCCGTGAACCTGAATTTCAGTGAATTTCAGGTTTTTAGAAGCAGGAAATCATTTTCAGATCCACATCTGCAGATTAGTTTTATAACCGGTTTGATCGGTTTCTGCCGCAGGAACCTGCTGCGTCCTGCAGGGGGCGCCAACACACCGTTTCTGTCTGTCCTGCACCTTCACATGTGAAGTTTCATACTGACAGTCTGATGTGTGTGTACAATGTACAAACATTGTTTAACATCTGTATATTTTTGTTTTTCAAACCTGCTTTAGGTGTAAAGTTATAATGAAAAAACAGTCTTTGTAGTTCATTCATTTGTAGTTTTGAAGGTGACGAGCCGACTTCTTTTAAATGTGTTAACAGTGTTTTTTTTTTTCCTTCTTGACCGTTTTCTTTGAAAGCTCTTTATTGAAAATGGCCTCTCTTCAGTTTTGTCCCTCATGATATATCCTCCCCTGCAGGCGTTCACGGTGGAGGAGATGATGCCTCACCTGCAGGACGTGAACGGTGCCGTCTCTAAGAACCTTTTCCTGAAGGACAAGAAGAAGAAAGGCCTGTGGCTGGTGTCGACTCGCCACGACCGGCAGGTCAGCTCACACCTTCGTCCACGTTTCATCCATGTGACCTGAACAGTCTTGTGTCTCTGCTGCGTGTGTGCGTCACCTCACCCGTCCTCGTCCCACAATCCTCTCTCGTCCTCTTCAGGTGAACCTCAACGACCTCGCCAAGAAGCTCGGTGTCGGCAGCGGCAACCTGCGCTTTGCAGATGAGGCGGCCATGTTGGAGAAACTCAAGGTGAGTAGTGGTTAAAACACAGTTCATGGAAACGTGTAGAACCAGAACAGACCAGCTGCTCTGATCTGATGTCCCTCAGGGTCAAATATCAAGTTTGTCAATGTGTCATAAGAGCCAGATAAAAAAAAGACAAAAACTGAAAAATGTACCTTTAAACTGAATAACTATGAGAATATGAGAGGTTTCTTAGTCTGTCGGTGTCACGTTGGGCCCAATAAGAGCCACAGATTTCCTCTCAAGTGTCGTCTACAGGAGTGATTTGAGAGAATTTCTGTCATTCACAGATTTTCTCATCTTCAGGTTTTTCTCTGAGGTCCGTGTACGAGTCATGTACAGACGTTTGACGTCAGAATCAAAATGCCTTTGTCTGAATGAACTAAGGGCTTTAAATATGCTCCCAAAATCAACTAAAATAACACTTAATGTAAAATTGTCACGAACACTCATGAACAGGTGAGATTCATTAAAAAAGGTTCTTTAAGTGTCTTGAAAATACAATTAAAAATAAGCTGTTTTCAATTTGAAACTTATATTTTATCATCTATTTTTATATTATGGTGTCTTGACTTCTTGACCATGTTTATTGTGACTGTTGACTATGTGAAAACCAACTGATTGATAAACAGTTTTAATCAGGGATGAATAAAGGTCAATCTGATCTTATCTTAAAATGTTTGAACAGATCAGAGTGATGGGCTTAGTTTCCAGTAGGTGGCAGTGTAAGAAGTCCTCATCATTAATGTAACTTCAGTTTCTTGCCCTGTTTGTATTTAATCTTTTATAATCACTTTATTTTTATAATTGTAGTTGTTGACTTTATAATTTGAAGATACTTTGTGTGTATTTTGTTTGTGTGTATTGTTTTATAAAATGTTTTAAGGTGTCTGTTGATGATGATGATGATGATGATGATGGAGGCCACAAACCGAAAGGCTCCAGTCAAATGTTGTTTGACCTTTTCAGACCAGAGTGTTTCATCAGGGTCATAAAATGCACAACAAAGAATATTGAATTAAAAAGGTTAGTAACCAATCATATACAGACACATACCTATCAGTCAATGGGACACGCACATTGCTGGATATGTGGTCATGTGACTTCAGGAGAGATGAGACGAGAGTCCAGTAATAAATATGTTGACGCCACATTTGGTCCATAAACAGGAGGCGTGCGTTTATAGAGGAGGGCAGAACCCAAATACAATAAATGATAAATAAAAAATTCAATGAAAAGAGGGAGAGCAGTGAGATTCATGAGAAAACCACATGAAATATTTAAGAACTCATAAAACACCACTTTTAAAACTCCTGGAAATAAACTGTGAGATAAAAAATCCAAAATGTTCTGAGAAAGTTGACTGGATTTAACCTCTTTATGTTTGTAAAAATACAGATGAGATGTGCCATTGCTCCTGTGTTCAGTGAACAGGAAGTCTCATAAACATCACCTTCATGCCGTTGTTGTTCACGTCACATTCACGTCGTCATTTCCTCCGGCCGTCTCCTCTCAGGTGGGTCAGGGCTGTGCCACGGCTCTCGCTCTGCTCTTCGATAAAGACCAGAGTGTGAAGTTCGTCTTGGACCGGGACCTGGTGGAGGGAGGCCACCAGATGGTCTGCTTCCACCCCATGACCAACGCCGCCACCATGGGGCTCCGGCCAGAGGACCTGCTGCGCTTCCTCAAGGAGACGGGACACGAACCCATCCTGGAGAGCTTCGAGTAGGACGAGAACTTGGACCTGGACCGGAGCCTGCAGGAGTTAAACCAGGAGGTGAAAACAACCTGCAGAGGCTGCGGCTCTTATGAACTTATTCTGCTTCAAAGGTTTTTAAAATGATAAATGATGAAACACAAGTCTTTAAGTGCATGAATCCAAATGGTGAAAAGTTCTGATTGAAACCACAAAGGGAACATTTTTCTACTCTGCTTCAGTTAAAACTCTGCTTTTTTTCTCGACTTGTCAAAAGGTGAAATGTTTATTTAAAATATTTAAATACTTTATTGTACACAGATCACATGAACAGTTCTCATGTTAATGTCTCTGTTACTTTGTAAAGCTCGACTCTGCTTGTTAAACACAGTCTGTCATTTCTCTGCGTCTGTCAATCAAAGCCATGAAAAAATGATGTGTGGTGACGTTCTAAAGTGATGTGGGATCATGGGAGTTGATGTCTTCACTGTTGAACAACCATTGAAACTCTATGATGTGACTATGACTATGACTCAGGCAGAAATGTTCATGGAAGAGGTCATAGATTAA
This sequence comes from Holacanthus passer, assembly GCA_025331565.1. Taxonomy (NCBI): domain Eukaryota; kingdom Metazoa; phylum Chordata; class Actinopteri; family Pomacanthidae; genus Holacanthus; species Holacanthus passer. Next base: position 2,631,426 of record JAFREQ010000090.1, on the reverse strand, counting down.
AGTTTTATTCACATTACGTTCGCTGTCTTCCTTCCTCACTCTGACGGATCAGTGAGTAGTTCTGTCTGCAGACGACCACATGAAACGCACACATGAGACTCTTATTGATCAAAGTTATTTTATCATTATAGACACATTTTCCAAAGGTGGATGGAAATTAAACTGGGGTCATCGAGTTATTAAGTTGTTAAACTAAAACTAAACTTTTTTTATTTGACCTTTTTACTTAATTGAACTTGACTTTCGTTAACTGACACAGTTTGTTTTGAAATGATATATTCATCATTTGTGTGTTATTGTGTATATTTATATCTTCTAGTTCTTCTGTCTGGATTTAAGGTTAAACTATAAAATAATTTGAATTAAAATATTTCAAATAAGATCAAAGTTATTGAATTTGAATATGTGAGATTTTGGCAACTCATCGAGGTGTTCAAACAAACTGTCTGTCTCTCTCTCCTCTCTCTCTCTCTCTCTCTCTCTCTCAGTCTCTCTCTCTCTGTCTCTCTCCCTCTCTCTCTCCCTCTCCCTCTCTCTCTCTGTCTCTCTCTCTCTCTGTCTCTCTCTCTCTCCCTCTCTCTCTCTCTCTCTTTCTGTCTCTCTCTCTCTCTCTCTCTCTCTCTCTCTCTCTCTCTCTCTCTCTCTCTCTCTCTCTCTCTCTCCCTCTCTCTGTCTCTCTCTCTCTCTCTCTCTCTCTGTCTCTCTCTCTCTCTCCCTCCCTCTCTCTCTCTCTCTCTCTCTCTCTCTCTGCATTCTTAATGAGGGTGTCTATAGTTGTATTGTTGTGTAAAATTAGCAAATGAATAAACGTCACATACTGACACTTAGTTCCCAGGCTTTCTTTCACACGCTCTGTGTGTGTGTGTGTGTGTGTGTGTGTGTGTGTGTGTGTGTCTGTTGTTGTGCAGAGATGTTTTGTTGGGAAAAATCCTGTGTGGGAAAATGAATGAAGCAGAGTATTAGCTGCGACTGAGCTGAGCTCTGAAGTCAGTTTTCAACATTATTTTTACACTTGATAATATTGAGGTAACAGAAGAGTTTGGCAGCAGCAGTCAGATGGTGATGGAGGTGTAGATGAGCTCCACACTGTCGTTGGCAGGTTGAACCTCTTCAGCTGCAGCAGGAAGTTCATCCTCTGTTGTGGAGGTTCTGGCTCTTTCACAGTTACTGGTACATCATAAATGTAGTGAAGTAAAAAGCAAAGTATTTCTCTCAGACGAATAAAAGTTATAAAACAAACAGCACTTGAGTGAATGTGTTAAGTTGCTACAACCCTGATTCCAAAGACACGGAAACATAAATATAATTATAAAAAGAATTTAGTCATTAACAATCAAACTGTTTCCTGACAACAGTTTTCTGAAGTTGTTCCTGAGTCCATGTATTAATTTCCTTCATCCAACCATGTGTTCACAAAGTGTTGAACCTCTCTCCATCGTAGCTTGTGAACGACTGAGTCTTTCCAGGATGAACCTTTCAGACCCAATCATGATCCTATCACCTGTTACCAATGAACCTGTTTCCCTGTGGAATCAATGAAGTTGATGATCAAACATTAAAAATATTGACTTTGTGCTGTTTTACATTGAGTTTATATCAAGAAGGATTAAATAATTATCACATTCTGTTTCATTCATGTTTTACACAACGCTCCAACTTTTGGGATCACAGTTGTAAGACGAATGTGATAATTTTCAATCTTTCCAAGGAGCACCTGAACACACCACTGCTCCGTTCAGATATGGTCACATCAGCCTGTGAATGTTCTTCAACACTGACCTGTGATGTGTTTGGAAATGGACGAGTCATTATTACTGGAGGTGTGTCATCATCGCTCTGAAGGAAGTGGCCTCCCTCTCCCCCTCTCTCTGTCTCTCTCTTTCTCTCTCTCTCTCTGTCTGTCTGGTTTCCATTACTTGTGGTCCTGCAGCTATTGCCGTGGCGACAGAGAGGAGTCTGGTCGCCATGGGAGACGGGCCAGAAATAAGCTGTCATTAGATGTGTGTGTGTGTGTGTGTGTGTGTGTGTGTGACCATCATCATGATGTAATTGTTTTTCTGCTGTTTTCAGTTTTCCTCACAGTTCAAGAGTCTCTTCACTGAACACTAAAGTCTGCTGGGAGATATAATACTGCCACAGTACTGCAGCTTCAGCAGTGTGTAGTACTGTAGTAGTACTGTAGTAGTTTCTGTAGTTTTAGTAATAAAACATTCAATAGTCCCACAGATAAGAAAAGCATCACACAGACTTTGTAAAATGTCGCTCTGGTGTCGTCTTTTGTTCATGTTATATGTCGACATATAGTCCAACAATAAGACGTGTGATTGGATTAGTGAGTGTCATCAGTTGCTGTGTTTAACAGTTACAGCATAGAAACTATTCCTCTACTTTATAGTCGACAGTTAACTCATAGCCATCTGCTTTAAAACTAGAAACACTGCAAGCAGTGATTTTTACTAATCCTGTCAACTGGTGACAGAAATGATCTTGTCCCCTGCAAAGAGACATCAGAAAGACGATCCTGGTCATGTTACAGAACAGGAGTTGGAGATATGAATTCACAGCAATATCCACATTTTCTTCACTGTAGTTGTGCTGCTATTGATCAAATTTCAGCCAGGGTGCGCTCTCCACCCTCATCTTCACCTGGCTCCACATCCTCTGCGTTCAGATCCCACCTCACAAACTTTACACATTCGGCCGCACTGCTGGTCAGACTGAGAACAGATAAATCGTCAGAGTTTAGTTTGGTCATATTGTGGCTGTAATGAACACTGTAGCCTGTAGGAGGCGCTTGTCGAGCCTCGTTTGTTGTTTCAGCCTGATTGCGCTTGTGTTTGTTTGCTCCTCTTCCTGCCTGCGTTTCATCTCCAGCATACAATTAACAAGAAAATAATTCGTATCTGCTGTCTGCATTTGCATATTTCCTGTGTGTGTGTGTGTGTGTGTGTGTGTGTGTGTGTGTGTGTGTGTGTGCGCGCATGCACGCAGGGTTTCTGTAATAATAACGTGGTTCACATTCAGCTGCAGGAAACTCTCAGCCTCATTAGATACAGATACAGTAACTCTGCATGAGGAAATCAAGTTTTTATCTTCATGTGCAGCTCTGAAGGGACACTGACCGGGTCAGAGGTCAGAGGTCAGACCAGCAGGTGGAGGAGAGTCAGTGGAAATTCACCACCTGTTGCTGTGAGTGTTGACAGTCTGGTCACTTCCTGTCATCACATTTGAGGCCACATGTGTAAAACCTTTTGCGACTGAACCTGAAGACAGAAATATGCAGATTCTTTCCATCAGATGTTTAAAGTTGTGTGTTCACCTGGTTCTGTTTCATGAATCTCAGTCACTGTGGACGTGGAAGCATGTGAACGAGCCTCATCTCAACAACCTGAAACATCTGTTTGTGTGTCGATGGTTCAGTCTGTCAATCACCTCAGCAGCACCGGAGCAGCTGTCATTAACCGTGACCGTATTTATAGCGTCCTCATCAATAATTCATCACATGTGGCTGTAAACCGTCATCGGCAGCGATGTTTTAATCATCGTCATTAAACATCAGGAAGACGATCAATGATTCATTTATGTTGAAAAAGACTTTGCAAAATGCTTCACAGTTCAGGGTAAAGTGAAAAGATCATAAACAGGGAAATATATTGGCTTAAACAAAAATAAAAATAAGGAAAAATTCATTACTTGTTATTAATCAATTCAAATGAAAGTGGCTCTAATGTATATTTATATTATAACAAGAGACAGACGGTGGAGACCAAACACAGAGCGACAAGAGAGAGAATATTGGACTGAGATTCATCAGGTGACACAAACCTGACGAACAGATGATCATGTTGCTGTGAAACTGCATCAAACTTATCTTTAATATTTTTTAAACTTTGCTGAATGATTTTGTTGCATTTATATGAGGAACAACAGAAAAGACCTGCAGGGCTGAGACGACAGCAAAGACAGAACGACAAGGATGAAAAACAGAACAGATATCAAGTTATTCAAATGTTAGTAAAATAAATGTCTAGAGAAATAAGTTGATTAGATGAAAATTGCCAGTGGCTGCTTCACTGCGCCCTGCTGTGATTGGACATTAAAAACAGGAAGTGTACATCTGATTGGAGCGCTGTGCTTCATGTGATCCTGCAGCATCACGTCTGCAGCTGTGACTGTCAGACACTGTGTGTGACAAACTATCCCTGAGACACACACACACACACACACGCTGTAACACAGTAAATGAGGTGGAGGCCTCCTGTGGTGAAGTCTCTGATGGGTTTTAATGGGACTCGTTCTGAACTGGTCAGCAGCAGTTTGAGTCTCTGACAGTTTCTCAGAGACAAGAAATAATTTGTCTCTTGACCTCGAGTGAAACAGCAAATTGTAGTTTTTACGCTTCCGTTCTTGTACAGATGAAACAAACAAAATATAACACGTTGCACAATGTCCAGCTTTTCCTTTGAACATTAGTTTATTTAGCCCTGATTCTTTTGTTCTGGGTTCTTTTCTTTGGACAGGTGGACAGGTGTCTCTTTCTCCTCTTACTGTTGGACACAGACTCACCTGTTGTTCTCCTGCTGCTGTGAACTGACGCTTCCCCTTTAAGAGATCCAGGAAGTGCAGAGGAGCAGGGGGGAGGTGGGGGCGGGGCTTCCTGCTTCAGGGGTGGAGCTTTTTCAGGAAACAGGTGTGTGTGCTGACTGGGATGATGTCATTCTGTGGCTGAGTCACCTGGGAGAGACTCTGCCGAGTGGAGGGTGGACGGAGAGAGAGACAGAGGAAGGAGGAGGAGGAGGAGGAGGCGACGAGCTGCCACCATCACTCCTGGTTTTCTTCCCTGAGGAGGCGTCGGTGAGAGGAAGGAGGCCCAGCAGAGGAGCAGGAGGAGGAAGAGGAGGAGGAGGAGGAGATCATCTGAACGCTGCTGTGTGTGAAGGTGAGAGAGAGACAGAGGAAATGAATGAGAGAGAGAGAGAGAGAGAGAGAGACGTGGAGTCATTTAATCTGCTCCCTCCTCTGTGGCTGCATCATCTCACCAAACTCCATTCAAAAATCTGCTCATTTTATCTCATCTCTTTGCTGCAGAACTTGATTTGAGACCTCAACTCTTTAAAGGAGCAGGCTGCTGTTTTTCATTGATTCAGCTCAGGTGCTATTTTCATCCTTTCCGTTTTCAGGTTTCCAAAATGATCCCATCTGTGTTTACACTACATGGCCATAAGTATGTGGACACTCCCTCGTCCACACACTTGTGTAATGTTTTTTGTTTGTGTTTGTTTTGGTAGAAAATCATTCCCCGATGCTCAGTAACACAACCAGCAGATATGTTAGTGAGATTTACTTTAATGCCAGATGAAGCTTCTTTGGCTGAGACATGAGAGAATAAGCATAAAACTTAAGTGAAGTGAACTCACTGCATTAACATTTTGAACATCTATCGGTCGTTTCATCCCAAACTGAAAACACACTTCTGTTTTCTGGCATCTAACAGGATCATATTTTGTAGATCTTGTTGATGAAGTGATGTCTGTGGAAGCCTCAGGTGTGTTGCAGGTGTGTTGCAGGTGTGTTACATGCAGGACTGAGGAGGAGGAGGAGCAGACAGTTAAACAGCGGAGTGACGGGGTCAGATCTCTGTCTGTCGTTTCTCCAGCTGCATTTTGGTTTCGTGGTCAGTTTGGCTTCGGTTCTACGTCACACCCTGATTCTCTGTCGCCCCGTTAGCTTCGACTCTGCAGACAAACTCTCCGCTTGTTTGTGTTTTTGGTGGGAAACTTTACACCGGATCATTAAAACAGTTCATATTTTCTTGCTCAGCGGTCGAACCACCACTGAAAGAAGTTTCTGTCTTTCCTGTTTTTTCTCTGTAATCTCTGATCATTAATGGCTCATAAATTTCCTCCATCTTCTCTGTTGTTTCCCCGACCTCTGACCTTTAAGTGGCAGCAGGCAGACAAACTGTCAACCTGCGACCAGGCCGTGTTTAAAACCTCAGCTCTAAAGCTCCTCAGTCTGAGAGAAGACTCCATCACAAGTCCTTCATTTAAAAACGTACTTAAGTAAAAGTACAGCAGTACTGTCGGCTTCATGTAGTAAAAGTGGGTGTTAAGAGGTGTTAAGGGTGTCAGTGTGTGACAGACCAACAGCAAAGAGCAAACAGGTGACTAACACACACACTCACACACACAGCCCAGGGCAGTGTGTGTGTGTGTGCTTTCATTTCACTGTGTCCACTTCCTGCATGACATCACCCTCACTGTTCTCCCGTGTTACATCTGCACTGTTTACTCTCCCGGTCATATGATGGTAACACACACACACGCACACACACACACTCGCGGTGGTAACTGTACCATATGTTTGCTGTCACATGATGTTTATAGTGTTCAGCTGGTTCAACCAGAAGTGTGGGTTGGATTGATTTGTGTATTTTGTGTATTTCTGCTCTTCACATGTGAAATATCACATATTTATCACATGTGGAACAATGTTTGAACTGAACCACGTTAAATCAGCCGTTTGGGGCCTTTACATATAAATAATGTCTGTTAGATTCTGTCCCTTCAAACGAGTTCACACAGTGATTCAGCCGATTTCCGTCAGGTAGATCTCAGTGTGTTTCACAGGATACAGAGTTTTTCAATCTGCTGTCTGTGGTGACGCAGTGATGAGTTTCACATCGACCAGCAATGGCTGATGGGGGAACAACTGCTGGACAGAGTAGCTCCAGTGACTCGGTGTATGGCGGAGGTTCTGGCTTCATTAGCACAGGCTTGTGTAAATACTCTCACTGCCAGAAGGGGGAGACAAAGTTCCCCACTGCAGGACAACAGACAACAGAACAAGTGAACCTGGTCCACGACTCAGAACCTGATCGAGAATTAATAACTTGTCTGAAGTTCGGGGTCTTCAGGACAGCAGACAGGAAGTGAGATGAGCTCAGCATCAGGACCAGTTTCGCTTTACACACACGGTAAACTCCGGAGAGGATCAGCCACAGGGGGCGCGGCCGGCTGAGGACACAACACTGGGATGAAAAGTTGTGTTTAAGTACATGATCTGTGTACTTGTACGTACTGTCAAACTACTGTTTATGTGATGACTTCCTGAAAGTACTGGTGTTAGCATGACCGTTATTAGTGTTGTTTATTGTTTGAAACAGTCTAATTCAGCAGGAGTAAACTGGTTCAAACAGGACCCCCCCCCCACCCCACACACACACACACACACACACACACACACACACACACACACACACACTGTCAGTAATGAGCAGGAAGCTGCAGCAGGTCAACATAGTTTCCCTCATGTCTGTTTGGAGCCGCAGACTCTTTGTATTCAAATCACAGCAGCTTTTTGTCTGCGAGCTGAATGAGAGACGAGTCTTCGCTCTCACTTCACTGAGCTCTTTGTTCATCATCACAAACACTAAACCACAGCCAGCAGCACCGAGAGCGACAGTAAGCATCAAACACAAGAGTGTGAGACGGTGGAAATGACTCATTGTTGTGTTTGAAAACACGTCCTGACAGCTCAAACTGTTCGTCTCCGTCCATTATACAACCTCAGAAGAACGATATCGGTCTGTCATCAGGTCGCTGTGATAAACTCCACCGAAACAGAGACAAACAGGAAATAAACTCAAAAAACTCAAATAACATTTAGATTAAAGATAAAAACGAATTATTAGTTTATGTGCATCAAGGAATAAATGTTTGCTCATAGAGATTATAAAACTCACAAAACAGACTGAAAACCTAACCTTTGCTTTTGTTGAACCGAGTTTTCAGGTCACAAAGAGGGAAAAACAATTTTGAGAATTAACTCGAAACTCGAAAAAGTTGTGGTTTTATAAGTTGCATTTTTTGAAAAAAGGCCATAATCATTTTACAAGAACAATTGTGATATATCAAGAATAAACTCATAATATGATTCAGTTTCTGTTGTCACACAGAAGTTATCTGAGTCCAGACCAAACTCTTTATAATATGAAACAAAGCTGAAGTGAAGATTCAAAAATGACGTGATCATTTAAGTCATATTTCACTTTCTTAAACTTCAGTGAATACATTTTAAGTGTTAGGGCTGTATTATATTCTACTAACCTGCTGTTATGTCATCATGGTGATTTAATAAGCCATAAAATGCCTTTAAATGCTCCTTCAAAATAAGAGCATCACATATTTCCTACATTACCTTTTTACCTTTTATGGAAAAACACATTTCTATCTGCTTTCATTTGACGTTTTCTTTCACTGTGGTGGCTGTTTTCTTGCTTTGGCGTCCCACTAATCACTGTTGTCCGTGTGCTGTGACCCCTGACCTTTGACCTCCTTCCTGCCGCTTGTGTTGAAGCTCACTGTGCTCGGTCTCATCCTCTCTGGACAGAAACAGTCTGTTTAAATGTCCCAACATGGAAAACAGAAGGTCCAATTAATTATGAAACTTTTTTCAAACCAAACGAAATGTGACACACAAAGATAGAAAACCACGATCACAGACTTAAAGCAGACCTGGTGTGTGAACAGGGTGAGGATCTGTTTGTGCTCTACATCATGTGTCTCTGGTGGTTTTCAGTGTGAAGCAGCTCAGGTGTTTGTTCTCTCTGGTTTTATCCATATTTCTGCTCCTGTTGACAACTTGAAAAAGAAACATTGATTAAACTTATATCAGACGAAGGACTTGCGCTGCTGCTCCGAATGATGCCGTGTTTCCATTAAGGGATGTGTGAGGTGTCACGGTCTCCAGAGGATGACTGCTAACAAACTGTAGACAGGTGTTTTCAGGTGCAGGTGTTTTCAGAGTAGAGCGACGGCCACAGTTTCTGTTGGTTTTACCAGAGATGTTTGCTCGAAGCTGCTCCACCGACGTCGTCGCTGCTGTTCCTGTCACGCTGCAGTGGAACTTCTCACCAGGAGGTTAAAACGGCCTCGACCTCTTCCACTGATGGAAACTCTTCTGAAATAGCCTGCTCACATATGAGAGCTGCCGCTGTGCTGTTCATTTGAAAACAAGAAGCTCATGTGTTGTTACGGTTAGTTAACAGAGCAGATTTCATTGCGATGGAAGTTTTCCTGACAGTTTGTGTCTATAACACTCAGGAACTATAGGTTTCATACATTCCTTCCTTTTAAGAAAAGCGTCCACCTGACAGTCACAAGACGTTCCTCCTTCCTTCTCATCACCACTGCTTCCTTTTTACTTCACTTTTATTGTGAAAATCTAGGCTGGGGAATTTATTGTAAGAATGTAGACGTAGACAACTTTCATCAAACAGTGACTCACGGTAGCCGTCCGTTGCAGATCACAGTCGGCTCGGCAGCAACATGTTGAACCACTTGTTGGTTCAGAGACGTCTCAGACTCAAATGTTGAGAACTGTGAGCTGAGACCTGAGCTGTAAAATGTAACGTAGGAAAAGGCCTGTAGTTTTGGGGCAATCTGTAATTGAACCTGTGGATAATTTATGGAGGAGGTGGGGATCTTAAAAACCTTCAAATAAACTGTTTTTGGAGAAAAGACGAACAAACACGAGAAATGTTCCTTTGTAACTGATATAAATGGTAAAATACGAAGCCTCTGTCGGTTCCGTTCGGCCACATTTATCCCAGTTTGACCCAGTTCGGTCCGGTTCAGCTCTGTTTAATAAGAAGCAGGCTGAGGAGTTTCCACCAGAGGAATGTTTGAGGGCTGAGCTGTGGTTCATATCTGCTCTCCACCCAAACTCCACATGAGACGAGCTGCTTCTTCATGTTTTATGATTTTTCATTAAACATCATGGATTTATTTTTTAACCACATTTTGACTGTGTGTCATCTCTCCCACATATTTCATGCTCTCGGTCACACTGTCTCCTTATGAAGCTCAGTTTACTCGGGTAGATATTGTGTTTTTATAAGCAGTATTACATGTGGTAGCAGCTGCTGCTGCTGAGTCCAGAATAGTACAAATTTGAGGTATTTTCCTTGAGTCTTTTCTTCTCGTGCTACTTTCTCATTCTGCTCCACCACATTCATCTGACAGCTTCAGTTACTGGTTAGAGACTGGATCCACATCAGCGTCGTTCTGAGAGAGAAAGAAAATGTTTCCCAGACAGTTGAAATAACTCCTCGGTGTTTCAGTGGGATTCTTCTCCAGCTGTTGTTGTTGCTCTGCAGTAGTTTCCAGCTGTGAAACTCCTCTTTAGTTTCTATTTTCTTGGTGACTCAAACACAGTAAATCAGTTGTGAACGATCCATTAGTCTTGTTTTTAAAGTTGTATTTACAGCAGCAGACTGAAAACTGCTCACACTTGTCGTACTAACTTGCAGTAGCTGATGAAGTATGAATAAGTCAGAATAAAATATTTATCTGAATGATTCAGTGAAACCTGTTAATGAATAATGAAACCCACTGTAATGAGTCGTTATACAGCGAAACAGTCGGAGGTTTATTATCGTGAACATGTTGATTCTGAACGTTGCGGCTCAGAGTCGTCCTGCAGTTTGCGTTGAGGCAGGCCGAGCTGCCTGTATTGATCCTGACATGTCCTCCTGTGTTTGTAATGTGATCAATACCTGATCGATACAGTCACACACACGCGGGAACACGGAGCCCAGCCTCACTCTGCTGCAGTCGGCTCACAGCTTTCACTCCTTCATTTTCAGCACCGGACTCGTCGTCCAGAGATTTTATTCTGTTCCAATGTGCTGACGTTCAAATTTCTGTGTCCAGGTCCAGGACATGGTTAACCTAGCTTAGCACAAAGACTGGAAGCAGATGGAAACTGTTAGCGTAAGAAACCACCTCCCTTTAACTCCACATCCGTCTGTTTGTCTGTGTTGGATGTTGGATCTTGGATCTTATGAGCTCAGAACTGGTTCGTCCTGTCGGATCCTGTAAAACTGAGCTGCTTTTACTTCAGTACAATTATCTGATGGCTTTAGTTACCAGTTACTTTACAATTGATTGAACACGAAGTACAGTTGAAAAGATGAGTAAATCAATCAAATGACAGAAAATCTATTAACAACTATTTTGTTCATCTTTTAAGTTTTATTTCTCATCTGAAATTATTTTCCTTTGACTGATCTGAATGTGTCTGTAACAGTCTGAATGTGTCTGTAATAGTTTGCAGGTTTGTTCTGTTGCTTGGAGCAAAGCAACATTGTGAAGGTGTCACTTTGGGCTCTGGATCATTGTGACCACATTTCTCACTGTTTTCAATAATCGATCGATCGATGGAGAAAATGATCAGCAGATGAATCCAGAATGAAAAGAATCGTTAGTTTCAGTCCTGAACAAAACAGAGACCGTTTGATGCTCTGAACACTTTCAGGACATTTGACTGAAGGAACATTTTCAATGCAGGACTTTTACTTGTAACAGAGTATTTATACTGTGTGGTATTTGTACTTTTACTGTAGTAAAGAATCTGAATTCTTGCTCCACCAGTTTTAATATTGTTAAGACTTTGAGTGGATTCATGTTTTATTTCAAAGATATTTTGTTCCCACACTGAACACACACACACACACACACACACACACACACACACACACACACACACACACCCCCCTCTGCTGCAGGTAGTAACTCCTCCTCCTCCTCCTCCTCCTCCTCTTCCTCCTCCTCCCGCTTCAAACACAATAGTCTCCGTCCCTCCGGAGCTGCGGACTCTCCGGCTCCAGGTCAGCCGGGCTCGGGGCTCTTCCTCCGGCTACAGGTCGCAGGTGAGCCGCTCTCAGGCCTCCGCGTCGCTGTTTGGTGTCTGTGTTTTCTGACGCTGTCGCCGGATTTGAACGTCTCATTCATTGTTTGCGGATCCTGATCGACGCCAGTCTCCGAACATCCGGACGCGTTCAGGGATTCTGTGATTTCAGCTCCATTTTCACGCAGAATCTGCGGTTAACGCGAAGCTCTGATGCCGATTTTGTGTCGTTGTTTTCGGTGAAGTTTTGCTGGAAGTGATGTAACGCAGCTCCGGTGAGCGGACACTGCGCACCAGACTCCGGCTGGAAAAGCGGCGTTTTAGCGCTCCGGTGCTCAGAACCCGGTCATGTGTCTGGAGGTAATTTGGCCTTTTGTGTTTCTGGTTCATCTAGCACACTGTTAACACACCAGACCTCGTTTAGATTACATGGAAACTCAACTCCTGGCGTTCTTCGTCTCTGCTGTAGAAGATGGAAACGAGGGCAGAAACAGGAGAACCAGCTTGAACAGAGACGTGTTTTCTTTTTTAGTAAATGCTGCTTGTTGGATCTAATTTCTGCCGATGTGAAGGCTGATTCATGAGGATTTCAGAAAGTGTCTGTTACATATTCTCGGGTGAGTCTACGTCGACATGTAAGCGGAGAAACTTTAAAATGTTAAAATTGAGAACGGAGTTTGGCGGCAGAGTGAGAACGTTTCGCTTCACTCATGATGTTTGAAGTGAAGTGGAAGCTCGTCAGTGTTTGAAGTTAGTTTGATAAAACACAGGTTCAGTTTGGTGAATTAACTTGTTGAGCTCATTTGATGAAGTGAATCTGTTTCCACAACAGTCATGGATGGATGGATGGATGAATGGATGAATGGATGGATGAACAGACGGATGGATGGATGGATGGATGAATGAACGGATGGATGGATGGATGAATGGATGGATGAACAAATGGATGGATGGATGGATGGACAGATGGATGAATGGATGAACAGACGGATGGATGGACTGATGGATGAATGGATGAACAGACGGATGGATGGACGATTGGATGGATGGACGGACAGACGGATGGATGGATGGATGGATGAATGAATGAACGGATGGATGGATGGATGGATGATGAAGCCTCCTCTGTCCTGAGACACACATGGAGTTTCAGTGTGTTTCAGGTCTGAGCTGAAGAAGCTGTGCTTGTGTTCATGGGAGAATAACGTGTTGAAAGCAGAGGAGGAGGAGCTGCATGATTTACTGTTTATTCACGCAGCTGCTGGAATGTGGAGCCTGAAAATTAGAACAACACATTCACACCAGGGGACGAGACACAAAGACCCGGCTCTGGGTTTCTACAAACAGGGAGCGAAGTTTGTGAACAGTCGGACAACTTTCAAATCTTCTGTGTTTTACTGTGATGAAGATTTGCATCATGTTTCACTGAAGCTCCGTTGGTGTCTGGACGATGCATTCACAGTTTGGTGTGAAGGTCTGAATCCAGCTGAGCGAGCTCTCGAAGACTTTGCCGGTTGCTCTCCGGTTTTGACTCTTTGTGTCTGTATTAAACAAACAAACCAAAAAAGTTCTGACGTGTTAACGAGGGAACTTTTGTGTGTTTAACCTTTGGACAGAGTCAGACGACCTGAGGTCGCTCAGGTGACCACCTCCCGACTCCAGCGAGCACGTTTGCTTCTTTACTTCAGTCTCTTAGAGTTTTCAAATAAGAAAATGACTGAAAGGCTCAAAGCAAAAGTTTGTGCGTCCTGATGTCAGTGCTTAGTAAAAGCCCTTACGACCATCACAGCTTGTAAACTCTGTTTGTCACCAGTGAAGAGTTTCAGTTCTTCTTCGCTGCTTCTGGGTCTGTGAGACTCTTGGTTCGTCTGTCTGTGATCCGTCAGTGATGTTTGGGTCAGGGACTGTGACCATGACGAAATGAACTTGATTCATGTTGGATCCACAGAATTAATCAGCAGCTATTTTTATTATCAATCAATTGCATTTTTCTGGCTGAGTAAAAATGCCAAACGTCTCAAATGTGAGGATTTCTCTGTTGTCATGTGATAGTAGACAGTCATAGTTATATGATGGCGAAGTGAATCTCTCTGGACATTTGGTCGAATAAAACAAGACTCTTAAGATGTCACCTTGAATTTTTCACTAAGAAGAATCATTTAATCAAGAAACTTCCCAGCTCCTTAACTGAAAATAAAGGTAATTGTACGTCGCCGTTCTGTCTCGTGCTCCTGTTAATTTACTGTTGCCATGAGAGAGGAATGCTGGGAAAAGAAACCAGGTCAACGGAGGTCAGTTTGCTCCTCTGACTCCTGTTTGTCTGCAGGTGGACGGCGGCTCTGCTGGGTCCAGACAGCCGTCATCACCGGGCAGGTCAGGGGGTCACAGGCTCAGGCTTTGGTTGATGGATGTGTATTGAGCTGTGAGGGTCTCAGGGGTTGAAGAGTCCGCCGTCTCTTTTCTGTACTCGGACGTATGAGTTCAGGTGTATGAATGCTTCTGTTTTAGAGCTGCAGTGATTGGTCGAGACACTGAAACCTCATTTACTTATTTCCTTGAGTTTCTCCTCACTGTTGCCTGGAAGTCCTTGAAAAGCCCTTGAATTTGATGTCTGGTTGAGTTGAAATGAATCTCATGAGATGTGATAAATCTATGCTGGATGAGTTCAGACAGCTCTGTCGTCAGTTTGGAGGATAAAAGTTATGGAAACCGAGTTGATTTGGTTCGTTCTTTCAAGCCAAACATTTCCTGGTTCCAGCTCCTCAAATATGAAGAGTTCATGCTTCTCTCTGTTTATATGATCGTAAAGTGAATTTTTTTGCACAATTCTAACAGGCTTTTTTTTTTTTTTTTTTTTACTATTTTCTGATGAATAATCAGGAAAATAATGAGCCAGATGCTTGTTTGACTCAAGCGTCAGTGTGATGCTGAGAATGGGTGAAAACCTGCAGTGTGTTGATGATGTGATTTTAAGCTGCTGTGTGAATCTTTGAGATGATTTCGTCACTTCAATCTGTCTCTACTTCAGCATAAGAAGGTTTTCTCCTTCAGTCTTAGTCCAACACCAGCCTGCATGTGAACGTGCACCAGTCACAGCTTTGAGCCCCGAGTTCAGACCAGAGCTGAAGTGTCCTTGACTGAAACAGTGCAGTAAGACGTCGGCTTGTCTGAGAGTCTCAGAGGGAGACGACAAGAAGCTAATTCCTCTTTTCACTGGGTGGAATTAAGTGATTGAAGTGCTCCACATTCCCAAATTCTCTGAGTTATTTTGGTGCTGTTGCAGCTCTGAAGCAGGGCTGTATATTCATGAGCTCTCCTTTTAGTCATTAGGCCCCAAATCTTCCCCCGGACCGGCTGCCAACGAGGTCAGCAGCACGGCGAGCGTCACTTCCTGCGCCCAGAAAGCATCTTAGAAAATGTTTGACTCGGTGAGTTCCTCGAGGAAAAAAAAGAGATGCACAGATTTAACTTAAGCTGCGTCCTCAGGAAACACCTTTTAAATATGAAGTTTTTATCTTGAAGTGCACATCAGGCTGCAGAGAATTCCTGACGTCTGTTCTTAACCTCATTTCTCCTGAACAGTTGTTTCCTTCCTCCTCTCCACCTTCGCTTTCTGGGCTTTCTGGGCTTTTCTCCCTCTGTCCCGCTCACACGTTTCATTTTTAAGATTTCGATATTAATACGATGAAAAACAGATGGAGGCTGCTGGACAAACTAAAATCCTCAGTTTAATGTCAGTGGAGTCATTGATTCAGGGCTGGAGTGTTTAGTGGATGAGTCAGTTTGTTGAGCGACAGATTACTCAGCGGTGAGTTAACAGTGTTGTAATATTAACAGCGATGTTGTCTGTTTTCTTATGAGCTGCGTCACTGACGGATTTTAAAACTTACTTTGCCGTTGAAGCCTCGATGGCTGTCGTCAGCGTCGAAACCCGCCGCGGTTTCACAGTTAATCCACTGATACGTTTTCACATGTTTTCCATCATTTGAAGTTATTGGAACATGAACTCTGCTTGAAGTCCAATATTCAAGTAGTGACTGACGGGATGTCGAGTCGGACCAATGCACTGAGGAATCACATGTAAGAGTGTGATTGTGGAACAGGAACATCTGACTTTCCTGCTGTGAAATGTCAACATGTCCGTTGTGAGAAAGGTCTGTTGGTGGTAAATCTGTTGTGAATCTGAACAGCAGCTTCTTGAAAACGAGTCTAAAAACGAATGAAGTCTGGCACCTGTGAACTCACCTGATGAACCAGACTGAGACTAATCAATGCTCTGTCTGTCTGTCTGTCTGTCTGTCTGTCTGTCAGACCCTTTATCCTGCTTCTCCATGTCTGTGTCCCTGTTGGTTTCATCCCAGTGTTCCCAGTGTTCCCAGTAGTATCCAGTCTCCTGGCAGCCCTGCAGAGTGGCTGCATGGAGCAGGCACCGAGCCAGCCTGGCGAATTAGAGATGATTATATTGTGTGTGTGTGTGTGTGTGTGTGTGTGTGTGTGTGTGTGTGTAAGCCTCTGTGACAGACTGGCGTTTTGTTATATAACCAATTTTACACCAAACAGCCTCGTTGCTCACCAGGAGAGGAAACGACCTCTAACCAGCTGAACTAATCTGGACTCTGATTGGTTCGTGTGCAGTCCAGGTACACAGACGTCACCCGGGTGTCGTTTCGGTCGCTGCTGTCCTTCATTTGAAGTCTTTGAAGCAGGTTTAAGTCCTGCGTGAAAGCGAAGGTGTTATCAAACTTTTCTCTGTCTGCTGGTGGCGCATGCCTGTGTCCGGCTCTGCAGGTCGAGGATGTTGAGAAATCTGCAAGCAGCAACGCCGGAGGTCAAACAGTCGACCTGCTGCGAACAGACGCTCTCTGAGGTCTCAGCTCGTCTGCTTAATGCTGTTTGTTGATTGATCGAGAAAATTCTGTCTTATGTAATTGAGGACATAAGTTCTGGTCTCAGTCTTGTCGTGTTCATAAGCTCAGTCTGGGTCTAGATTTGCTTTTGCTAGTTTACTAATGTCATGTTTAGGTCTGGAAACAGGCACCAACTCTTCCTGTTGGTGCCTGTTTAAAGTTTGATCTGCTGTTGTTGTTGTTGTTGTTGTCAACAAGCAAACTAAACCAGAGAGATCAGAAAACGACGGCTCCTCTGTTGTGAGCAGCGTGGTGTTTACCTCCCACACACACACACACACACACACACACACACACACACACACACACACACAACATATTTATTAACGGTGGAGCTAAAATGAGGTGAAACCTCAGGGTTTGAATATAAAATGTTCTGAAATCTTTAAACTGAGTCTTTGACTGTTGCTCTGTGGGACGTTTGTTTTCAGGTGAACAGACAGATTTGATCTAATGTGTGTTCATACAAAAAAGATTCACATGAATCATTTGAAGAACAAACATTTTTTACTCTGAGTTTCTTTGATGGTTGAATGTTTGTAATGTGAACCTGAAGAAATCTGCTGCTGCTCTGCTGTCGACTGTTCCTGCCTGAGTCAGACTCGTAATGATAGACGTCAGCTAAATACTGTGTGTGTGTGTGTGTGTGTGTGTGTGTGTGTTCACCTCCTGTAGTAAACAAGTGCTCGCTGCAGTGACACACCCCTCTTCTTATAGCACACACACATACATGTTCTGCAGCACATACAAGAGCTGAAGTACCTTCTTCTCAGTCCTGCATGTGCTTATGAAGTTCCTCTTCTCGTTTTGATTAAATTTTAAACTTTGAGAACAAGTACACACACGTTATATGCAGCTTTCCTCATCTTTGAAATAACCCTTTAACCTTTGTTTAAATCTGCAGGACTTAGATTATCAGATCGTTAATTAGCTGAATTAGCCAAAAGCAAATGTTCCTGTCTGGAAAGTTCAGTCGACGAGTTGATGTCTGAAGTTATTTAATAAGAATAAATGCTTGTTTGACAGGAGCTTCTCATTTGTCAGGAAGATCAGATTTTCTTTGTGTCCTGTGATGATCTCTTTTGGTTTTGGACAGTCGGTCAGACATTTGAAGACGTGAGGTTGGCTTTAGGAAATTTTCTTCCATTCAGTTGAGACAATAATTAGCCGACGAATCAGTAATTAAAGTAACTTTTGCAGCCATATGTATTTCATCCATTTGAAATCATGTTTGTTTACAGCAGATACGTTTGCTGCTCTGGTGTCTCTCATGAAAAGTTGTTGACAAGCCAAAAGGAATTTCTTTTTTCTTCCTCTGGTTTGTGTCGAATGTCGACCAGTCAGACGGATTCTTCCTCTGTGGCTCTGACAGACTTTGCTTTACAGATTTGCATTTTTGTCCTGTTACGGTCTGTCTGCGTTTTTACATTTTAATGTGCGTGTTTTGTATTAATTGTCAAAAATAGCCCAGAGTGCTTTGGCAGCACGAGCAGACGGTCAGGACAATAAAAGCAGTGAGAGAGAGCGAGGTTTGGACTGAGGAGAGCTCAGTGTGAGGAGCAGGAGCGTTTCCTCGACTCATTACACCGTCTGCAGAAGCCTTAAATTATCTCAACATAAGGTCTTAGAAGAGATTTAAAGGCCTTAAATCCAGTTATTACAGGTCCTGCTTGTTACTGAGTAATGTTGGGTTTCCAGAAGAATCTGCTCCAGTCTGCATCACTGAACAGTCTCCACATTTCATTTCCTGTTTTTCTTATTCTTCACTTTTATAGTTACACAACTTTTGTTCAGACAGAAGCAGGCTGATTATACAACAGCTTTTTGGTTTTTAAATTGATGTCAGTCACAGGTAGAGATGCTAATCTCCTCTTTCGTGGTCACAGAAAATACTCAGAACCTTGTTTCCAGCAAAGTTGTGACACTGTGTAAAACATAAACAGAATGTGATAATTGTCGAATCTTTTTTGACATAAACTCAATGTAAAACAGCACAAAGTCAATATTTTTAATGTTTGATCATCAGCTTCATTGATTTCTGTAAAT
The DNA here is from genome assembly GCA_025331565.1 of Holacanthus passer. Classification (NCBI taxonomy): domain Eukaryota; kingdom Metazoa; phylum Chordata; class Actinopteri; family Pomacanthidae; genus Holacanthus; species Holacanthus passer. The sequence goes on along the minus strand of JAFREQ010000090.1, from coordinate 2,612,782 downwards.
ATCTGCTTCTTCTGAATTTGATGCAGCAACATGTTTCTAACCAGTTGGACAGGAGCAACAAAAGACTGTGAAAGTTGTGGACTGATCCAAAAACACCTGTTTGGATCCTTCCACAGGTAAACAGGTTCATTGGTAACAGGTGATAGGATCATGATTGGGTCTGAAAGGTTCATCCTGGAAAGACTCAGGTTCATGGAGAGAGGTTCAACACTTTGTGAACTCAGGATTGTAGAAAGGAGATTAATACATGGACTCAGGAACAACTTCAGGAAACTGTTGTCAGGAAACTCATTTTTTTTGCAAATTTGTTTTCATTTATTTCTCACCCGTTTTTGGACTTCGAGTTGTACTTCTGATTGTTTTTAACACAAATTCAGGTGTAATTCAGTGTTTATTTACAGTGTCCTCTGCTTTCGTCAATGAAACTCAACACTGATGTTTCAAATAATAAGTCTTCAAAGTTTGTGTGTGTGTGTGTGTGTGTATAAACTTGACATAGACGAAGCCACTGAAACTCTTTGTCTTCTCCTTCTGCAGATCCGTCCTGAGTGGCTGCAGCTGTGACCTCTGACCTCTGACCTGTGACCCTGCCGGCCGGTTTGTGTTGGGTCCTCTGCTGTTGGTCGTGGCTGTGCTGAGGATGAGGAGGAGGATGAGGTGCGATCACGGCTCAGCTGCACGTGTTGATGCGTGAAAGGAGAGCAAAGGTTGTCTCACCTGCAGCACATGGACACGGAGAGGGAGGAGTCCTTTAAAGTCTTGGAATATAAAGCAGAGACCATTTGAATTCCTTGAAATCCATGACATAAAGTATATTAAAGCTTTGAAATACAGAAAAACAAATTCATTTTTATTCATTGGAACGTCAAACTGAAAGGATCCTTGAATACTGAACCTGTGGAATATAAAACCCAGAACTTTCAACCATTGAAATTTCACACAGACTCGACAGAACATCTCTCCTCTTCTGACTTAACAACCAAGGACATTAAACCTCTGGGATTCCTGGAGCTGAAACCTGGGATACACAGCTCCTGGATGTTGGGACTGTTCACCATTTTTTGACTTTCGTCCTCCTCTCGGCCGGAGGAAATGGCTCTGTCTCCTTCGACACGAGAGCGGACGGCAGGAAGTTGACTCCTGCAGGGAGCGAGGCCGAGAGACGACCCGGGAGAGAGAGACAAAGAGAGAGAGAGGAGTATGTCGTGGAAGAGGAACTACTTTGCGTCAGGTAGCAGTGGAAGTGGGGGTGGAAGCGGCGCAGGTGGCAGCGGTGGCGTTGGTGGAGGGATGCAGGGAATCTTGACGCCTCGCACCATGACGTCCATCGCTCCCAGTAAAGGTCTGAGCAACGAGCCGGGACAGAACAGCTGCTTCCTGAACAGCGCCCTGCAGGTACACACACACACACACACACACACACACACACACACACACACACACACACACCTGTTATCATTTTACTCTCTTGACTTGTTTCACACACATATGTACACCACCTTGATCAAATAATTGTTTTAGTAAGCGATCAATCTGAAGGATTTTTTGAATGGTTGATAAAGACGTCACCTTTGACTGGAAACTGTGAACATACGAAGCATTGATGAGTTTATTGGTAAAACATCTTCAATCTTGAGTACGTAAATTTTCTTTTATCTATAGATAACAGTAACTTTCATTTTTATAAACACTACTTATTATCGTCATGTCTTTTTTCATCACACCTACAAATAAGTAATACACAGTTAGTTTGTGGTTTTGAGACTCAGCTGCTGAAGCTCTGTGTGATGCAGCTTAGAAGAAAGGTTGACTCTTCATTATGAGGCAGCCCTGATGTGAACATGGTACATTTGAAACCTGCTGAACGTCATCATGTCAAAGCACCAGAGCTGCTGTGTTGCCTCTTGATGACTTGACTTGTGATGACATGTGCATTAATGACGCTCTGTGTAAAAGAGCCTTTACGAGCCGATTGTCTCCAAACTGTGAACGCTGTCAAAGTGCTGGTGTTGCTCAGGAGGAAGACTGGAGGAAGACTGGAGGAAGACTGGAGCCTCACAAAGCTCTGTAACCTGCAGATCCACCACAGTGACTTTGAGTCAGTCAGTCGATACTCGGGCTGGTGAGCCGCAGTCAGACACATGACTCCACCATCCATCTCACGCTCACACATAACGACCAGTTTGATAACCTCCTCCGTATTTGTGTGAGCCTGTAATGAGCCTCTGCAGCTCCGAGAGCTGATCAGCCTGTAAAACCTCCCAGACTGCACATTACACTCATTTATGACTCATCAACTTTTTAAGGAGGAGGTGGGGGGTGTATTGTCTGCCTCTGCTGGCCTCAACAATAAGAGCTAAGACGGTGTGAGGGATGGAGCGTGTGAGAACGGTAATTATCGGTGCTGATCGTTCAAACGGCGGCTGACTCATTAACCCCGGAGGGTGGAGTCGACGGTTTAGGCTGCTGAAATGACAGACCGGGCTGAAGAGGAAACACTCATTATGTCGTTAAACTGACGCTTATAGCCACAGAGACTGAGCTCAGCAGCTCCTGGATCAGCAACATTACACCCAGCCTGAGAGAGGTCAGAGGTCACAGCACGCAGACAGACATGTTTACAGTTTGGGTGAAGCTAACAGACATCAGCGTGTCGTCTGTCATCAGAAAAACCCTTGAAATCCAACAGTGGGAAGAGTTCTGCTGTGTGTGTGAAACTGAAGTCTCAAGAGGGAGCAGAAATCAAATCAATGTTAGTGTCACAGTGGGGTTTGATTTCATGAATATTTCAATTATTATGACTTTCAAACGCTTGAAAACTTCGTAACTTAAGCATCAGACATGAATTAATATTTGTGATTAATATGCCTTTGCACTGGTCGTCTTCTTTTTTCCGTCTTTTTCAAATCTTCCTCAGGGTCTCGCTGGAACAGTCGAGCACACGAGCCAACATGGTCACAACAGCGCACTCTAGTGTTGCAGCCGCACACGTGCGTCTCAGAGTTATACATATCCAGAACAAGTGACTCCTACATACAGTTTGTAGAATACATTTATCTTTTTTAATATAATATATATTTATTGATAAATTCCTTTAAGGCTCCATCTAACAACTGTTTTCATTATCGAAAATCAAAATATACTGAAAACATGTTCAGAGAAACTGCAGGAACGTGAGAAGAAAATTCTCAGGGATTCACGATCCTTTTTCATAATTTGCTCCGAACACAGTCCTGCACACTGTGTGACTCTGACTGAGGTAACTATCGGCCTCAGGAATCAGTCTGCTGCCCTGCAGGATCTGAGCCCCCCGAGCCCAGTGCACCGTGAACACACACACTTCCTCATGACTCCTCGGCACCGGCCAACTGTAAACCTCCACCAACCTGCCCCCCCAGCCCTGCCAGCAGCCCTTCAGCCCCCCGCCCGTCCGTCTCCCATCGTCACTGCTGCCCAACGTCAAACCGAAGTGATCGAAAGGACGGTGAGCCTGCAGGCGGCTGAGCTGAAGGAAGTGGAGGCGGCGTGGCGGCCGACCGGAGGAGTCGTCAGGCCGTCGGAGGCTCAGCCGCTCCGACATGTGACGAAGACAAAGTGAAGAGGAAGAACATCGTGGTAACGAGCAGCTGAGACCTTCGCTTCAGCTGCTCACACACCTTCATCCTCCTCATCCTCCCGGCTGCTCAGGACCTCCAACTTTCTAAGAACAAACATCTGATTCACTTCATTTAAATTTAGACTAATTCATTTTCACTTTCATCACAGAGTGTGGACGTCATTTCATGTCTATCATGTCCAGCTCAGCTCAGCCAGGCCCATCGCGTTGATCCTCATCCGGATCGAGTCCATGACGTTTTAACACAGTAGATTTCAAACTTCTTGTGATTCATCTGTCCAAATCCTCCCTTGCTTGAACGCACCTCCTTCAGATATTCAAAAAATGAATTCAGATGCAGGTGTGGCCGCCTCCCCCGCTCCACGGTCGTTCCCCCATGACTGAATCGAATAATTGTTTGTCATTTTTGAGCAAAAAAAGGTGAAATATGTGCTGCTTCCAACTCCCCCCATGTGACATTTGAAAACATCGCTTTGGCCTTTTTATTAATTATAACAGGAATTTTCACTATTTTCTGTTTTATAGACAAAATGATTAATCAAAAACAAAATCTGCAAATTAATTGATCATGAAAATAGTTGGAGCCCTAACTGAAACAAACAAGGTTAAGAAGTGACAGATGATTCACAGGATGAAAATGTGCAGGATCTGTAGTTTGTTGTCTGATTAACGTGTAGTGTTGCAGATTTCTGCGCTGAGGGTTTGTTACCTGACGGACCTGCTGAACGCTGCTGCTTCGTCCTGCAGGAACAAAGCAACATATTGGACCCGGTGGGGGGGACAGGAAGGAGAAAACAAACACACCCAAAGTGCTGACACTACAGTACGCTTCACTGACGCCAAAGATTCACCACATTCAAACCTGAGAGCGTTCGCTCCGACACATTCTGTTCAAGAAGGAAAGAAAATTCTAGAGAAGCTTTTTTGAAAAATCATTTCATTGCTTAAACTCCTTGTTTAAACTGAATTATTGTTTTTTAAATCAACCTCGGTCTTGTACTTTAGCAGCTTCACCTTCCTCAGTCTGTGTGTTGGTGAAGTGGAGTCGTACGTCTGAGGACAACAAACAATAATCACCAACACTCTCAGCTTCATGCGTCACTCGAGGGATTCAGACAACATCCTGACCTCCACAGAGGCTCCTTTTAAAACCCTCCTCATAAATAAAGTGATGAAAAAATTCCTCCACGTCTGGATTCCAGCCGCTCGGCAGGAGAGGAGTCTCGAGGTCTCTGGCAGACGGACAACAGAGGATTTGTTCTAAAATCTTTTTACCTGAAGTTCAAAGTGAGCAAACTGTGAATGAAGCAGCTTCGACCCAGTAATACTTTGAATAATTCGAAGTGAGTTTGTGTTTGTGATCCTGTTGTGAAACGTCTGGCCGCCTCCACACACACTGATACAGGACCAGTCGAACTGGACTGAACCTGAACCTCATTATCCACTTACCCGTAGGAAATGTTCACTGTTGGGAGAAACTCAGTCTGATGCCTGTGTTGGATTGGACAGTATTTTTATGAATAACATAACAAAACATTTTTGAAGAAACTGGTCGGTCTGAGGTCACGATCACATGATCTGTAGCTGTCAGGTCACTCGTTCATTGGACAGTTTTGCCGATGTCACCAGTGATACTGATTGAGAGCAGGTCAGTCTGCAGCACCTTTACTGTAACAGATTTTCCTTTATTCTTCCCACAACAGGGAAAATTTCCAAAAAGGAAAACTTCTCTCCGACACGTTTTTGTCAATTTGTCCAGATTTCCTGCCGATCTTAAAGTCTTTAAAAACTTTGGATTCAGTTTCCTCATCAAAAGCCTAAAACTAAAATATTAAACAGACGCATTTGACATTTGTTCTCTCTGACGTGTTCAACATCATGTTCTGTCTTTTCCCTTTTTGTATTGTCTTGTCACACACACAGAACTTAACCCATTTTCCTTCTGACACACACACACACACACACACACACACACACACACACACACACACACACACACTCACTCCTTCTCTCAACATCACTTTCACTTTGACACACTCCATCTCTCTCACACACTCGTCTTCGTCACACAGGAGTCCAGATGGTTTCCTGAAGCAGATGGAGAGAGTGACGAACACAGTTTGACACGCTAACACACACACATTCTCTCTCTCTCTCACACACACACACACACACTTTACTTTCAGTTTTACTTGTGGTTTTGACACAGTCCCCTTCGCTCTCTTACACACACGTCTTCTGGTCAGGGCCCTAAACCTGCTCTCTGATTGGCCGGCTGTGGTCTCAGGTCAGTGGCGGCCGTGCTGACAGGTGATTGGATGGTAACTGTGCTGATGTTAACGCGTCACATTGAGCCTTTTAGTCGAGTCACAGCAGCAGATGCAGCACACAGACACACTGATTCTCAGGAAGGTCATTTGGATTTTTAAGGATTTTGAACTCAGAGTTTTTAGTCTCCTTAACAGACTCCTTCAGCAGAGGGGAAGATTTGAAAGCACGTGGTCTCTATTGATTTGTTGAAGTGCTCATCTGACTTTAAATTCCACTGTGGAGTTGTGGACAGAGAAGGTTTTTCATTCTTATATTTTTTGTTAAATCGGGTTTATGTCAAACAGGAAGGTCTTTATTTCCAGCTTTTTGTCTGCTGAGATTTTGGGATCAGATCTCTGCAGGTAGAGACGATTTACTGCTGAGAGCAAATGCCTTTTTTGTTTGTTTGTTTTGGTCCATCAGGGATCGTGGATGGAAATCAATATTCCTTTTTATGGAAGGGTTGTAAGGTTTATATCTTGATGCGCACCATCCGACTTTTTTTTATTCATGAATAGAATTTCTCCTCCAGCTCCTTTTTTATCATTAATTAATCCTATGTTTTTATTCCTTCCTCCTCCTGATGTCTTTACTTCTGTCCCTTGGTTGAGGACCGGTCCATGTGTTGTTGTCTCTGTGTTGTTTAATGATATTCTCCCTCTGTGTCTCTCTCAGGTTCTGTGGCACCTCGATATCTTCCGACGGAGCTTCCGGCAGCTGACGACTCATAAGTGTATGGAGGACTCGTGCATTTTCTGCGCTCTGAAGGTCAGAATCCGTCTGACTGATATCTGAAGCTGATCCTGGAGCAGCTTCCCGTGTCTAACCTCGCTGTCTGTCTGCGTCTTCTCGTTCTTCAGAGTATCTTCGCTCAGTTTCAGTACAGCAGTGAGAAAGTTCTACCATCCGATGCCCTTCGCAGCGCGCTCGCCAAAACCTTCCAGGACGAGCAGAGGTTTCAGCTCGGCATCATGGACGACGCTGCTGAGTGTTTCGTAAGACAATGCATGCACTTGATGCAGTACTTCCTTACTCATCACTGTAAAAACATGCAGTTACATGAAGTATTTAAAGCAGACGTTTGCTTTTAACCACACAAAACGGTTGATGCTCAGTTGTTCTGATGATCATTTCTGTTCTGTGTTTCTGCAGGAAAACATCCTGATGAGGATTCACTTCCACATCGCAGACGAGACCAAAGAAGACATCTGCACAGCCAGACACTGTATCCCCCACCAGAAGTTTGCCATGACGCTCTTCGAACAGGTGAGACCGAGACGTGGACGGAGCGTGAGCAGTGTGGTGGTGCATGAAGAGGTCACCAGTTTCTTCTCTCCTGGAACAAATGACAAAAAACATGTACAAAATTCCCATGTGTCACCTTGAAAACTGTCCATTCAGAATAAAGGACAGGTTTACAGTTGTTCAAGTCCGTCTTACAGCGATGTTCAGGTTCCCTCATGACCATTGATTTCTGGAACCATTCCTCCTGTTCATACTGGACATTTAGAGTTTTGTCATTATCACTCAGCTCTAAAGTTTAGTTTCCCCAAAAATGACGTCTTCTGTTGAGCACAAGTGCTCGCGGCGGTCATGCACTTGCACTCATTTAAAGACGGATGAGTTTGATGGTGGACCGGCTGAACGGGTGCACCTGTTTGACGATGGACGGAGACCACACTGGGAAAGGAAGCGTGTCGAATGGTGTGGAAGAACATGAGCACTTGAACATCAAATGGAAAGTGTGGTGACCCAGAAACAAAGCGCTTCTCGTTATTAGCAAACAGACACAACGGTTCTCTCAGTTTTAAGGAGCTCGACATCAGAGCACGCTGCCATGTTTGATCTCTGACGTTCTTCTAGTCACACTCGTTACTCGCGCTGAGCAGAAAAGCCTCGGTGTGTGCTTGTAGCTTAGCATAAATTAGCATAATCCAAGCTTTACAAATCAAAATTGTCAAAAAATGTCGGAGTAAAGATGTCAGATGTGATGTTTACCTTGTCTTTGTGTGTGTGGTTCAGTGTGTGTGCAGCAGCTGTGGAGCGTCTTCAGACCCTCTGCCCTTCATTCAGATGGTCCACTACATCTCCACCACCTCCCTCTGGTAAGTGTGTGTGTGTGTGTGTGTGTGTGTGTGTGTGTGTGTGTGTGTGTGTGAGACTATGTTTAGATCTCATCTCAGAAGAGGGAAGTTGAGGCCACACCCCCCCCACTCCTGTCGCTAGGTTACACTTCAGGGTCACCTAGGCAACCGACTAATCGCTCTCTTTATCACACACACACACACACACACACACACACACGATTCATCCTCCGTGTACAGGTAAGTGGGAAAGTGTGTGTATGTGTGTGTGCCTCTCACCTCTCTTAAAGTGATACTGTGAACTTGATCACGTCACTGTATCTTTAAAGGAACATTCATTGTTTTAAACTGACATCAGTAAATGGATCCTGCATAAACAGTTTTCTGCTGAGGTTGTGGTTGTTTTCACATCACAGATTTTTGTCTTTGTGCTGTTCTTGCTAGTTTGAAGTGGGCGGGGCTAAGTTGCAAAAAGTGACATCACTCAATTTCATGCACCAATCAGGATTTAGAAATGTTTGGTCACTGTCAATCAAGTCTGATGAAACCACACCCACTGAGTCCTGATGAGGCAGATTAGCTGAGCGTTACACTCTCAATAAATAATAAGTTGGATGTCTTTCGAGACTAGGTGACCAGGCCATTACATAACAACAGCTGACAAATTCTGTTTGATTGGTCAAGTAAAGAAGTTGTGGCTCGTGAAAAGACTCAAAATTCTCCTTAAATATACACAAGAGGAAATGTTTTTTGGAGCGATAGAAGAGACATATCATGAACAATGTGTGAAAGCAAAATAACTTGTGTTTAATGTCAACAAAAGCTGTGGCTTTTTTTTGTGATTCAAATATAATATTACATGTTATGACCGTATAACTATGACAGTTGTGAAGACATGAGAGTAACAAAGCTATGAAGATCACATGTGCTCTTCCTCCTGGTCTTCCTCAGTAACCAGGCAGTGAAGATGTTGGAGTCGAGGGAGAAGGCGACTCCCGGCATGTTCGGGGAGCTGCTGAGAAACGCCAGCATGGGAGACCTCCGCAACTGTCCTGTGAGACTTTCAGGACTAATGAATTGTTATAATTAAATGCTAAACATTCGATGGTCACAGTTTCTCTCCACTGTTTCGTATTAATGTAAATGTTGTACTTGTTGGTCCTCCTTCTCTTCCTCTTCATCCTCCTCTTCCTCAGAGTCAGTGTGGTCAGCAGCTCAGGATGGCCCGAGTCCTCCTCAACAGTCCAGAGATCATCACCATCGGCCTGGTTTGGGACTCTGATCATTCAGACCTTGCTGAGGACGTGATTCACACTCTGGGAACCTGCCTGCGTTTGGGGGATGTAAGAAGAACAAACACATTGATAAACATCAGTGTCGTCAGCATATAGTGGAAGAAAATCGGAAAACTGTTCACTTCAGCTGTTGAAGTCTTCTTGTCTCTGCAGTTGTTTTACAGGGTGACGGAGGAGAAGGCTCGTCAGTCGGAGCTCTACCTGGTCGGCATGGTGTGTTACTACGGGAAACATTACTCCACCTTCTTCTTCCAGACGAAGATCCGGCGATGGATGTACTTTGATGATGCACACGTGAAGGAGGTATATTCAGTGATGCACAGTGTCATACACAGACATAATGGAGTAATATCTTTTTAAACAATATAAAAAGTCCTCAGAAGAGACAATTTCACAAATAAAAACAATAGAAACGTTCTTCTCTCTCTGTACTTTAAACAGACATGAGATTAATTTCCATCTGAACATCTCATTCGCAGACAGAAAGACAATTATTCATTTCCCCAAAAAGGTGAACTCATCCTTTAGGTTTAGGGGCCAGGAAATGGATTTTATCAACGAGGGGCGATAAAGGTGTGTGTGTGTGTGTGTGTGTGTGTGTGTGTGTGTGTGTGTCTCGGAAAAAAAATGAAATGACGTGAGTTTAAGAAAAGAAATGACCTCATGTTGTAGTCAGTGATGTCGTTCTCTTTCTGTCCATCCTCACACCTCTCTCCTATCTCTTCCTCTTTCCTGTGTCCTCGCTCTCCTTCCTTCTCTCTCTTGCTCTCTTTTCTATTATTGCTGTGCTGTAATAACATTGGTGGAATGAGATATCACATTCTCTCACTCTCTCTCTGTGTCTCTCTGTCTCTGCTGGTTGTGAAAACAAGGATATCCCTCTATTGTTTATCAGTCCAGCTGTACAGAACCCAGGGTGTGGTCAGAGCGCGCGCACACACACACACACACACACACACACACACACACACACACACACACACTCACACATATCCCACCACGGCCGACACTTTTGCTCACACTGCAGACTTTCATTCTATGTCTTTCTTTCTCTTGCACACACACACATGCGTGCACACACACACACACACTCAGCGGCACACGGTTGACGGACAGGTCGGCGTTTTGGATTTCGGGACGTCCTGTTCGATCTGAACAGAGCTGGAGGTGAACGTGGACTTTTGGAAAATGGAGGAAGGGTTGAAATAACAAGCGGGAGGATTTGTGTCGCACGGAAAGACAAACAGAGCAGGAAGACGGCTGACGAAACGGGCGGTTCAGCCTCGAACATTTCAGCTGCCGTCACAGTTTTACCTGCTGAGCGGCGTTTTTCGAGGTGATCAGGACGTCGTTGCTGCAGCTGGACCTTAATTACTGTGGCTGGTAAATTCATCAGCTCGTTTTTGTGATTTAAGCAGATGGTTTGATGTGGAAAGCTTAACTCAAAAATGAGAATATCGACTTTGTCAAACATGTGACATCAGTGGGACTGAGCATTTGAAATTTTATGACTACCTAAGTTTCCATACGTCAGTTTGGGTACTTGGGTTCGAGTTGGATAACGTTTCAGTGTGATGGAATTCACTCGTCAAACTGAAATCCTTTTGAATCTAAAATCAGCCTTGTAACAAAAGGTTAAGACGTAAAACTCAAATATTCAATTGAAGTGTTTTGTTGTCTGAGAAGGAAGAAACTTTTTCACTGATTGTTGATGTTGAAAATGAGCTGAGCAGCATGAAATGTTGATTAGATATGTATGTTATTGATCTGATTGAACTGAGAGTTTGTTCTGGAACATTGTGTGAACTGGATACAAAAATGGAACCACCTACCAGAACCCAACCGATACCAGAACAATATTTTAGAACTGTTCTTTGAGAAATCTAAACTTGCTTTCCGAAAATAACTTTATTTTGTCCAATCATAAGCATCAATGCGGTCTGTGTTGTGTTCATGTGTACATGTCTGGTGCCTGTAGTGTTTTCATCAGCTTTTCATTGTCTTTTTTTTTTTTTTTTTTTTTTTTTTTTTTAAATTGTCTAAATGTCCCCTGTAGATTGGTCCCAAGTGGAAGGACGTAGTTTCTCGCTGCATCAAAGGTCACTACCAGCCTCTGCTGCTGCTGTACGCCGACCCGCGGGGCACGCCGGTGTCGGTGCAGGACCTGCCCTCACGCTTCGACCTCCACCACCTCAACAAGGCCTGTTACGACAGCGAAGACTCGGGTAACTACAACACAGCTAGGAGTCGTAGTAGTAGCACAACAGCAAACATTCAGGTAACTAAACCAGAAACAGTAGTACTTGTAGTAGTCGTAGTAGTACTATGACAGACAAGACTGAGGTAACTAAAAGCCAGCTAACGGTTAGTCAGAAGTAGTAGAAGTAGTCGTCGTTGTGGCTGTTGTTGTTGTAGCAGTAGTCGTAGTATTTGTAGCTCAGTGATTTTTAGGTGAGTCTGGTATGATGTATATTTGTGTGTGTGTGTATATGAGCACATGTACATCACCACTGACGCCCCAACTTGTTTTACTAACCCCACCCCTCCACCCCCCCCGTCAGGCCGCGAGCAGTCAATCTCCAGCGACACTCGCACCGATTCGTCGACGGAGAGCTACTCGTACCGACAGCCCTCCCACTCGCACCATGAGTCCCTGGCCAGTCACTACTCCTCCGACTCCCAGGGAACCGTCATCTGCGTCGAGCGCCCAGACGGACCCCTGCACACCTCGCTCTGCAGCCTGGATACCGTAGGTGGGTCACCGCAGTGTCGTTGGGGTAGATTATAAAGGCTAATATGTTTTTCCACTGAGCAGCATTGAGGTGAAGCAAATCCTTCAGTGAAGAGTTGACGGATGTCATTAATCAACAATGGAAAGAATTATTAGTTGCAGCTCTATGATGTAGATTTCTTGGCATCCAGACTGGGATTTTGGGCTGAGGTCAAGGTTCAAGGCTGGAAACGACTCAAAGGGCCAAGAAAGTCCTAAATATTCAGGCTCCAAAACACTGATTAGTGAACATGTACTTTTTTTACATTAAGCTTTTTCTGAATGCGCAGGATTTGAAAAACCAGCCAGTGTGACGTCAACAGCTTCATAATGTTGTTCGATGTGAATGAAAGCAGCCTCAGACCATCAGCTGTTCGCTTGCATGCTATTAGCCAATCACAGCAGGGTTTGCTCAGTCGACTCTCTGATAACACAACATGTTATTGTTTTTATTATGAGAAGGAAAAAGTATTTGAATTTGAACATTTGATTTTTATTTTGAAGGAAAATATAACCTTTATACCTTTATTAATCCACTGTGAAGAGATTTGACCCCGTGTGACCCTGCTGTGCAGCCAATCGCACTCTGCCATTCGTCTTCTTTTGCTTCTTTCATTGTGTTGTGGTGACCATGCTGTAAACATCCGTTGCCATGCTTCTTGTTGCCAAGGCCACGTGACGGACAGTGAGCAGAACCAGCCTCTGAGGAAGGGAGGCGGGGCCGGGGATAGGAGGCGGAGCTCTAGCCGCCACCGGCGATCTAAACCTGACAACGAAGCCTCGTCGGCCGGTTACCACAGTGAGGGTAGGCGGGGATGTGCCAATCGGGGGCGGGGAAATTTGGGCACAGGGGCCAATCACAGGGCAGAGAGGACAAGTGACATCATCACCCAGTTCTCTCTGTGATGCATTAGAAATATACTGGGTTTTTCATGCTGATGTTGATTTTTGAGTTTTAAAAAGACTGATGATGATTTTCAGTTTTAAACATGAACAGTTTTGATAAGGCTCCCTAACATTTGGTTATTTGAGAGCTGTGACCAAGAAATGAACGGGGCGGCACATTTAAAAGTTGAAAAATAAACTTGTCACTGACGGCAAATACAAAAGTAAATTCTAAGTAAACTGAACTAGAAATGAGATTAATAACAACTATGACAGCTATAAACAAAAATACAGCAAACCTATTAAACTAATCTGTCGGGCTCTAATGTTGACTTCTATAAAAGTTATGACCTACAAATAAAATAGTTGTAAAAATCCATATTTTTTATAACAGACTGGTTTGATCCTGTACAGATTCAGTACAGAAGGTGTTCGCTTGTGGCCCACGCTCCAACATTATGTTTTGGTTTTGACCTTCCAGGGGAAAAAGTGTGGGCTCCTCTGGTTTCTGCTAAAATTGGGCATTAATGCTTCTCTGTGGAATAACAGATATAAAATGAGCTCAGACAAACAGGACTTTGTGTTGCTGTTATCATTTTCTTAGTCATCGCTCATATTAAATCATTCATTCTGTCCTCATTCGTTCCTGTCGTCACTCTGAGGTTTTTGGTGTTTTACTTACACTTTGTCCTCCATCTTTTTCTCTCCCAATTTCCTCCTACTTTTCTCCTCCTCTCTTCTTTCTCCTCTGTCCATCTCTCTGTTTTTCTTTATATCCTTCTCTCCCTCCTTTATCCTCTTTTCTTCAGGAGAGACGTTGAAGGAGCAGCAGGTTCCTCGCCACCTCCCCAAACCTTCCTCCTCCTTCTCATCCTCAACCAGTCGCCTCCGAGACTTCAAGGAGACAATGAGCAACATCATCCACAACCGACCCCTCTCCTCCTCTTCCTCCTCCTCTTTACCGGCTGCCGTCCTCTCTGAAATCGCCTCCTCCACCAACAACCACCACCATCACCACCCTGCCGCCGTCACCACTCCCTCCTCCAATAAACTCCCTGACTGGGAGGTCGACAGCACCAGCAGCGAGTCCAAGTCCAGCTGCTCGGGGGGAGCAGGGTCAGGGAGGTACCGGCCAGCGTGGAAGCCACGGAGGGAGGCGCTCAACATCGACAGCATTTTTAACCGCGAGAGGCGACGGCAGGCAGGATACAGCCCGCTGGCAGCCTCCTTGGCCGACGACTGTGGAGCTCTGGCCTCCTCTGGATCAGCACCGGATGAGGTCAAGTCTGTCAGGCCGGGCTCCTCCTGGACTCTGCCCACCACCTCCAGCAGCCACAGAGGAGGTGGAGATGGACCAGGAGGTGGGAGGGGAAGTGCAGGAAGTGCAGATCTGCCTCCTCCTCCTCCTCCTCCTCCTCCTCCTCCCAGGCTGATCCAGAGGATGGAGAGCGGCTACGAGAGCAGCGAGAGGAACAGCAGCAGCCCGGTCAGTCTGGACCTGAACCTGGGAGACAGGTGAGTCCACACAAGCTCCTGATCGAGTTCTTTTTGTCCCCTGATTTACCATTTTCAGTATTTATGATTTCAATCTTTAATATGCAATGATTTGATCATCAATTGATAGTTTAATCATGACAAGCAAAGCTCCACATTTTCTGGTTGGAGTTTGTCCAGTGTGAAGATTTCTGAACATCTCTCTGTTTTATAACACAAAAAACTGAATATCTTTGGCTTTTTGATTGATTGATGGTCAGACGTCACAAAACATTTGAGGACGTCATGACATTGTGTCCTCACAATGAATCACACCACATCACTCTGATTGGCTCAGACCAGAATACCAACAGGTCGACCCTGGATCACAGCTGCTCTGAAGCTGAATGATCTTTCTCTTCTCTTCAGGGAGTGTGTTGTGAAGAAGCCTTCATCCTCCTCCTCTTCCTCGGGGCCGTCATGGAAGAATATCCGGTCGAAGAGCAGTGGCGCTTTGCTGCAGGAATCCAGCTCTTCCAGTAGGGGGAGCCTCGGTACGTCATGTCTGTGCAAAAACTATTGCACACAGTAATGTTGTCTTGTCCAAAGTGAACTAGCTTGAGCTCTGCTGTCTGTACAGTCCGTCTTGTCGTCTAGTGAGCGTCCAGCTGTAAATGATGGCGCTGACTTTATGTGTGTTAACTAGTGCCCCCTGCAGGACGCAGCGAGCTGGACGAGCTGCAGGAGGAGGTGCAGAGGAGAGCGAGGGAGGAGGAGCAGCAGCGACGACAGGAGAAGGAGAGAGAGGCGGCGCTCGGCTTCAACCCCCGACCCAGCAAGTACATGGACCTGGACCAGCTGCAGATCCAGGGTAACTGCACACTTAATACATACAAATATCACTGAAGGTATTAACAATGCATCATGGGACACATGGTTGCTTTGGGCTCAATGAAAGTGGACTCTGAAATTAAAAATGGAGGTTGGGATTCTTCAAACTTCTTATTCAAAGTCAACACGACTCTGAAGTGACTCTGCAGTAGTTTGAGTAAATATCAGAAAAAAAATAAAATGAAGGAATCAGCAGAGAATCACTGATCCAATCACTCAACTGTGGTTAGGTGTGTGTGTGTGTGTGTGTGTGTGTGTGTGTGTGTGTGTGTGTGTGTGTGTGTGTGTGTGGGGTCAGCGTGTGTGGTGAGTGTTGAACAACAGGAATGTTCCTCATTGAGCAGCTGAAAGGGCCTGACTCAGCCGACACACAAAAGACAGAATGACCCACGCAGTAATAAAGCCTCTGTGTGTGTGTGTGTGTGTGTGTGTGTGTGTGTGTGTGTGTGTGTGTGTGTGTGTGTGCGCGCTCTTCACTTTATATCTGTGTAATGTTGTTGCGTTGGAGGTTTTTCAGCTTCTACTAAGATTGAATGGTTTCATAGGTGACCTCAGAAATATGTCTGATTCAGTAAAATGAAGTAGTGATTCAGTAGATTTATTATTTTTGTTTCCAGGATTATAAGCTGATTGTGAGCAGCACTCATCTTGTTCTGCAACAAACAGTTCCTCTAATGTCCACTAGCAGCTGCTCCAAGAAGACTCGGAGTGTGTTGAAGTGAATGGAAAAACAGAAGTCTTACTGATAGTTAACCTTCTCCTGAGAGCAGATTGTCAGAATTCTTGTTCGATTAAGAAAATGTGTGTGTGTGTGTGTGTGTGTGTGTGTGTGTGTGTGTGTGTGTGTGTGTTCGTGGTGCAGGTAAAGGTGACAGCTTTGAGCGGTGTGTGTCAGAGGCGGAGCTTCTGCTGGACCAGTCTGTGCGTCTGGAGCAGGCGGGTGAGGTCGCCGCTGCGCTGTCAGCTGTCAACGAAGCCGTCTGTAAGCTCCTCCCACCCCTGACCCCACCTACACCGCTTTATACACACACACACACTCACACACACACACTCACACACCGGTATGCCAAACATACCAAATAAACACTGAATGAGGTCACAACCCTCCCCCTTTGCTTGGTTGCTAGTGGCAACCAGAGGCGGTACAGTGACCTGCTGAAAACTGTTCACATCAACCAGTGAGCTCCCGACATGTTTGTGTGTCCCTGAGGATTGGTCACACACACACACACACACACACACACACACACACACACACACTCTGAACATTTACAGCTCTCTCTCTCTTCTTTTGATCTGTCAATCGTACTCAGACACACACACACACACACACACACACACACACTCACTGACACATGTTACTGCAGCGCGACAAACTCTTTGCTGATTAAAACAGATTAAACAAAAGTGTCAAATATCGAAATTGAAGGGAACAAAACATCAAGACTAGAAGAAAGCTGGTAAATCGAGCTTCACGGGATCTTTAAACCTCGTCTCCTCCAGATTACAGCTCCGTCACTTTACAGAAACTCTTTTTCCTTCGACGCAGGACTCCACTTTAAAACGTACTTTGATGACGGAGTGGGTTTTATCTTGGTGGTTTTGTCAGTAATGACGACATTGTATTTAACTTCCTGTCTGGAAGTCAGACCATCAGACGGCCACCTGCACAGCTGACTGAAGAAAACTTCAGCCAGTACAGTCGGTCAAAGTTGAAGCAGGAAGTGAGTCTGTGAACTGATGGATGTTTACATCAGACACTCAGAGTCATAATTTTACTCTTCACCTTCATTTTCTCCTCCAGATCAGTTTGTCTATCCTGTCGGTTTGTTGACCTGTCAGACGTCACCACGTTCACTGCCGACACTACGATGTTCTTATTACTGATGGGAACGATGGACAAACCACTGAAATACGACCCACGCTGTAATAAACAGGAATCCTTGAACTCGGCAGCTTGGTTTGAGTTAGTTTGACCGACATTTTTGGTTAATTTAACATTCTGTCTGAATATAATTTCACCATTTCATCATTGAGAACCAAAGCTGAGTTTCTGATCTTTCACTACCGTCATTGCTCATGCCTACCATTCCCAAAAGACGCACACACACACACACACACACACGGTCACATCACCATCATGTCAAGAAGTCTGATATTTGATTTTCTGTCAGGTGTATATTTGCTTTTTCAGATTTTTGCATGAATTCATCATAACAAAATAGTTTCTGCATCTTTCTTTTCTGTTTTCCTCATTTATTCTTTCCTCTCTTTGTTTTTTTTCTTTGTTGTGTATTTTCTGTTGACATGTGACCTGGCTGCAGCCAAACTGCAGCTGGTGGCGGCTGAGGGTGGAGCTAGTAGTCACAGCCGGCTGCAGCGCTGCATGAGGAGAGGCCGCGGCCTGCAGCAACGCATGCAACTGCAGCAGCAGCAGGACTCAGAGGCAGGCAGACAGCAACAACAGGAGGAGGGGCAGCAGCTCCAGGAACAGCCCAGGTACCACCTGTAGTCTGCTCAGCCAATCAGAAGTCCTGTGGCATTACAATAAACGTCATGTGTGTCAACAAAATTTTAGCTGTCTCTAAATAGAAGTATTAAAAACTGGTGAAGCTGCAAATGATGCTGATTTAATAGAGTTCAACACTTTAGAAATGTACTTATTTGCTTTCTGAGAGAAGATTAAAGACTGGCAGCCTGTGGTGGGTTGGGCTGCACCATTTACAGCTACAGGTGAAGAAGATTGGACAGTCAGTGAGAGCAGAGGTAGAAGATGAGTCACAGGCCGGACCCACAGGGTTTTAGTCTCTGCACGGGAAACTGCACCGACTGTTGTTTCCTGTGATCAGGAGGTGAAGGTGTGTTTGTTATCACATGTGGATGTTGCAGACAACATTCAAAACGAGCTGAACGTTTGCAGTGACGACATCGTTGCTGAGATATGTTTTCAAAAGCCGCGTCATTGAAAGGAGCAGATTACTGCGTTTTTCTTCACTATCATTAACTCAACCAGCGTCAGAAACCTGGAGCCAAAGCCGACCAATCACAGCTGTACTTTAGCTGTGGTAGCCACATGCCTCGCCACCGAAGTGAAGCCGTCACTCACTGTAAACCTCCTTTGAATCATCAGTAAGTCACCTGGAGGGGGCGCTAGCAGGACAGTGTGGTTGTCTGGCTAATTCGGTGGATGAACCGTGATGAGAGATCGTCGACACTCCCCAGGAAACAACCTCTGACACACACACACACACACACACAACCGGTCCTGTGTTTAGCCAGAGCTCTTGCATGACACCATCTGTTCCAAACATACTGCAGGCCAACACACACACACACACACACACACACACACACTTCCTAACCCACCTCTTTCTCCGTCTCTGTCTCTCTCTGCAGTGAAAAGCCTCTCTCACTCCAAATACTTCTGACAGAGAATCATAGCGACCAATCAGCTGCCAGTCAGGACCGGCAGGCCCCGCCTCTCTCTCCCTGCCTTGTTAAGCCCCTCCCTCCACAAACGAATTCTGTGGCTGACCCCGCCTCCAGTGCCAGAGCTCCTACAGGTTCACCTCGGGACGACCGCAGGACCGGAGGCCCCTGCTCTCGCTTCAGGAAACCTCTCTCTAACACCAGGTCCCTCCCTGCCCTGTGTGTGGACACCTGGGAGCAAAGCCCCCTGGGAGACTTGGCTCCACCCACTCCACCTGAGGAGGTGGACCGTCCCGCCCAGTGGACCAGAGCATCCCCTGTCTCCATCCCAGCGCAGGCACCGTCCCCACCCCGGCCGTATTCCCGAACCCCGTCACCTGTCGGCACCAACGACAGCTGTCATCTGATGATGGAGGAGGAGCAGTATTACACCAGACACCCACAGACCCCGCCCCCTGTGTCTAGTCCCACCTCCCGACTGGCCCCGCCCCCTTCTGCCTACCCAACTAGGAACTGGTCCTGCTTACACCTGGACCAACCCGATGTTGTTGATTCTCCTGCTGACCAACCAATTAGCTCGCCACTTTACTCGCCCCCGGACACCCCCTCCAGCGCCCCCCCACCACCTGCGAGCCGGCCTGTTCGGACCTCCTCCCCGCCCCCCAGCCAGGACTACAGAGCGGCCCTGCCTGTGGAGCGCTGGGCCGAAAACGTCAACAGATACTACGGATCCCAGAATCCAGCAGGAGGAGGGCGAGCGGCGGCGCCTGATGAGGAGCTGTCGGAGCTGGACTCTCTGTACCAGGCCAGTCTGCTGGCTCCCAGCATGCACCGGGGCAGCCGTGGACTCAGTCCTCAGCCAACCAACAACAAACCAGGTAGGAACTTCAGAAATGATAAAATCCTCTCTCAAGACAGAGGTCAGAGTTCAACTCAGGAGAACAGGAGAACTTAAAAAGTCTGGGTAAAAAGGCAGGCGAATGAAATGACCTGTAGCCAATCACAACGCAGGACACATGACACATGAGTACCGCACAGCACCAATTCCATCAGTACAACAGAGTCCTGTCAAACTCACCTCTGTGTGTGTGTGTGTGTGTGTGTGTGTGTGTGTGTGTGTGTGTGTGTGTGTGTGTAGGTGTGAGGAGGATGCTGTCAGGACCTGGACGGTCCAAAACACCGACGGCTGAGATCGAGAGGTTCGCCTACAGAACACCGGTTACACCTCTTCAGAAGGTACAACTGACTTCAGTCTAATTACATTTGAGTTGTTTTCAGTTTATTTAACAGTTGATAAGAACTTTCAGGTAAATATTCTCAACATGTAGTTAAATATATTATTAGAAGCTTTCGCTCCAGATGCACAGATTTGATCTGTCGGATGGACATCAGCCCTGAACCTGACCTTATTAAGCAGACTGAGTTTAGCCAGACAAAAACTATGTCATTTTTATTTTCTGTGTGAGACTCACCACTTCCTGCATGGACTTCACAATAAGTTCATTTTAATG
Organism: Holacanthus passer; assembly: GCA_025331565.1. Classification (NCBI taxonomy): domain Eukaryota; kingdom Metazoa; phylum Chordata; class Actinopteri; family Pomacanthidae; genus Holacanthus; species Holacanthus passer. The sequence goes on along the minus strand of JAFREQ010000090.1, from coordinate 2,592,518 downwards.
TGAAAGGCAGCAGGAGGCCTTTACTGTGAAACTGGACGTTTGACATTGACATTTGTGTTTAGTTGATATTACCAAGCTGCTGTGAGCTGCTTTTAGCAGAACACACCTGAATCTCACACCTAACTGTCTGAGATACACTGAGAAAAGCCTGAAGGTGGATCTGCTGGTTTTCTGAGGTTTGTAAAAATGTTGCCTCATGTTGTTCTTGTGCAGCCGCCGTCAGGTGAGGACGAGAGCTACAGCGCAGAAAACCTGCGACGCATCGCTCGCAGCCTGAGTGGAACTGTCATCGGCTCGCGACCCCAAAACCTCGGCCCGTCCCGCAGCTGCGTGAGTTACACACACACACACACACACACTCACAGACACACACACACACACACACACACACACACACACACACACACACACACACACACACACACTGCTTCTATTCTTCAAGAAAATCAAAAAGAGTGTGTGTGTGTGCGTGTGTGCGCGCACTAGTCGTCACCTTCATCATCACCTCCCTCTGCCATCAGTTTTATTTAGTGGTGTGCTGCCACCTTGTGTTTGTGTGATGTAACTGCAGCCTAGTTCTTTTTCTGCTCCCTGAGCAGAGATGATGTTCAGTTGTTCTCTGGTTATGTTAAAGGTTCTTTATAGAACAATAATGACAACAACACATGTCTGACTCATAAAATGCTCTGCAACATTTCTTCAGGTTTGACAGATGACACAGTAGAATTACAGGCTGTCCGTGGACTTTGGTCTGTTTTTCCTGGTTTGATGTCGACCCCTTCGTCTCAGTGTTTGATGATGATGTTTGAAGCAGTAACATGAGCCGTGTGTGTGTCGGCAATAATCAATAAAGCTTCAGTGATCAGAGCTTTGATGTTTTAGCCAACGAGCAGCTCCACAGACTTCAGTCTTTTTGAGAGTAAAATATCTGGAGAGCTGTTGAAATGTGGTTCAGACCTTCATCCCAGGATGAATCCTAATAACTTGGTGATCCTTATATTTTTTGATCTAGCGCCACCAGCAGGTCAGAGTACCCACTTCAGTTCTTGACAGGATCGCTGGAAACATGACTGAGCTCCCCTCAGTTCTGCTTTGACATGAATGTTAATGTTTGCATGTACTTCATAGATAGTTGGATCTTTGCCATTTTGTTTTGGGTAAATGATGAATTGATATGAAATTAAAAATGCAGCATGATTGTTTAAGCCAGTTTTCCTGCTGCTGATTTGCTGAACATGTTTCTCCTCTGTGTGAAAACCCCGAAGCAGCAGCCTGTGTTTCTGCACAGGAGCCGCTTCTCTCCGAGCGTCTCCTCTCTGCTGCCGCTGGCGTTCAGCCATCTTGTATTCAGCCCTCAGGATTTGCCTCAGGCCAGCGCATTAAAGATTGATCACTGATTTAGTTCTTCCATTAAGCTTTTAACCTCAGCGCTCGCTGCCTGATCTGAACCGGCAGCTGAGGTTTGAGTCCAGATATCGCCGTCAAATCCTTCCAGCTCCTCCGTCTGCGGGAGGAATCCTGATGTTTTACTTCGGCCGGAGGATTTTCTTCTTCCTGTTGGAAGGTCGATCGTGTCTAACACCCGCTGAAACATTCAAACTCACAGGCTGAAAACAAGCTGAAGTCTGAGCTGCAGTCAATGATCCTCATCAACAATTCAACCACTAACACGAAGAAACATCAACTACTGTTTCTGTGCTCTAGTTCTGAGCAGAGCTACAGAATTCAGCCTCCACCAGGATTATCATCATCACCACCGACCTGTCAGTCTCACTTTCCATCTCATCCTCACTTATGAACAAGACAAAACCCGTCACATGGGAACTGAAGGTGCTGCTTCAAAGAGGCCTCCGAGGGTCTGTGTTGCTGGTCGGCAGCGATGTGTCTGTCGGAGACGTTCTCTCCAGACTGACACTGGGATCAAACCGTGAGCAGCAGGAAGCTCGTCCGCTCACAGTGGACAAGTCAACACTTTAAAACTTGTTTTTTAGTTGGTTAATCATCTTTTCTGTTTCTCATCTCAGTCGGGTCACGTTCATCAAGTCCAACATCTTTTTTTTTTGTTGATTTCCAGAAAAAGAAACTTGTATCTTAGAGATACAAGGTTTTCATACACCTTTGAATCCTTTAGTTTTGTTTTATGTGATCTGTCCATTTTTTCTCCATTTTGTTAACTTTTCATTTTTTCCTCCTTCCTCTGTTCTTCCTCTATCCTCCATATTTTTCTTCTCTCCATCCTTTTGATATCTGTCTTCTTCTCATTCTTCTTTTCTTTGCCTCTTTCATCATCTTTCTGTTCGTTATCTCTTCATCGCTTGCATCTCTTCATGTTGTTTTCCTCCACCATCATCTGTTCTCCTCCTCCTCCTCCTCCTCCTCCTCCTCCTCGTCACCCTGAAGGACCCCTCTGTGTCCAGGCCCCCCCCCAAACACGCTGACCTTCACTCCTTCCTCCTCCGCCGCCCCAGCACCTCCTCTCTGCACCTCCCTTCCTCCTCCTCCACCTCCTTCACTGCAGATCACTCCTACCACCTCCAACACCTCCAACCCCGACACCATGGCCCCTCAGCTCCTGCACCTCCTCCACAGCACCCCCCCACGCAGACATCACGGCCCCCGAGCGCGGGCCTCTCCTCCTGGGGACACTCAGGTAACCTGCAGGCCCTCCACCTCCACCTCCACCTCCACCAGCACCACCACAATCACCACATCATATTTTTACTCTGTGGCCTCAAAGCTGGAAGATATTTCATCTTTTTTTAATATCTTCATTTTTCTTTTCTTCAGCTGTTCAAGTTTTAAACTGATGTAAATGTTCGAGTCCTGACCTCCATATTGTTTCCTGGGACTTTGGAGGTTTGAGCATCCTGAAAGAAAATACATGAACATTTTCTTTCTCCAGCAGAATTGACTTCCTGGCAGCGTGAAGGGTTTATAGACAGATGTCTACAATCGCTCTATTTTGTCGTCCTGGTTGTTCATACGGTCGTGTTCCGACCACACGTTGTTAAAGGTTTTTCTTTCTCTGAATCGAGGCTGTCAAACCCTTTGAGGCAAATTTGAGACACTGGGATGTTCCTCACAATTTCTCTCATAGTTCACTGGAAAAAGCAAGTTAATCTTGTTGTAGAGAAAATAGAGTCACTTCTGAGATTGACAGAAACAAATTTTCAGATTGTATTTAATGCTTCTCAAATTTTGTTTGCATGGACATGAAGTTTAATGTCCTTAAGGATGAACAATGAATCCTTTAGCGTTGTTATATTTGTTTTCATCTAGAATCAAATGTTTCTACATTTCAAAAGTCTAAAAACTGTCAGAGTCAGTGTTAAAACAAGCCGCCATGTTGAAACGCTTCAGGTCATCAAAGCCTCCAGATTCCAGGAAACAACACGAAGGACTGTGGACACTGTTTAGCTCAGTCTCAGAGGTGGAAGGTAACAAAGACAAAAACAAAGACAAACTGTTCCTTTACTTTTCTGCTACTTTATACTCGACTTCAGTTCAACTTGAACTTGAGGTCAGTGTTGTAGTTTTATTCCACCACGTACATTTGAAAGCTGCACTCACTGGTTACTTTGCAGATTGAGATGTTAAATCTTTATGTACAGTTTATTTACTCTACCTTCATATAATCTAAACTGTGATATAAGTTGGGTGGACAGAATATTAGAAACCCTTGAAAGCTTGAACAACAACAATATTATAACCTTTGCAAAGGAGGATTTATTGCAGGACTGTTGAATTAGACCGACTTAGTCTGAGTTCGTTGGACCGAAAAAAATATGAAGAGCTCTAAAAACCATTTACCAATACAGTGCTGTTACTTTTGACCTCTGAGTATCTGAATTACTCTTCCACCGCTGCTCTCCGGTAAAAGCACCAGAAATTACAACCAAAGCTCGACATTTAAACCACCAGTACTGAAGAGAGGAGGTGCAGGAGAGATCAGACCAACTCTGACTCAACTGACTGAGAGATTGAAGGACAGGAGGCGTCATCATGCGTCTAATTGGTCTGTTTCAGTTGAGCTTCAGGACGTGTGACTGTTTCATTGTTACTGATGTTTGTTTACAACTGTTTGCTTTGTGTTCTAATTTTTTCCATTTCCACCTCCTCCTCCCTCTCCCTCTCCCTCTCTCTCTGTCCCCCCCTCCTCCTCCCCAGGACCTGGACCAAGTGTCCAGCAGCAGTTTCTGGTTGTGTCTGACAGGCATCAAGCTCTCTCAGGTCAAAGCCTCCACAGCGTCGCGCTGAGTTACGGCACTCTGCCCCGGGCTCCTCGCCGAGCCCCGCCTCCCTCCTGCACCTCCTCCCTCCCCAGGCCCAGAGCCGGCTCCAGTCCTGCCCCCCCGCCAGGGTCCACAGAGTCTCTACGCCACCCTGTCCCACCCCCGGCGCTCCGCCACCACCGCCAACGGTCACTGCCACAGTAAAGTCAGCGCGTCGACCCCCTACGCTCCTCACCACCTCCGGGTGTCAGGCGACGCCCCCCCCCAGCCGCGCCGCCTCGACGTGCCCCCCGAGAGCGACTGGCGACGTGACGCTGACTACAGGACTCTCCAACCCAGCTCCTCCCGGGAGGTGGCCGCTCGCCACCACCAGCCCCTCCGGCGGAGCAGCTCCCAGCAGCCTCCCCCGGCCCGGCCCCGCAGGGCCCCCCAGCTCTGCTCGCTGTGCCAGCAGCTTCCCGCTGAGCCGTCACGGCCCTACTGCCCGTCCTGTGGCGCTTACGTGGCTCGGTTCCGCCCGGTCAGCTGATCGGGCCTGAGGCTCGAGAGTCCTGTTCCAAGAGTCTGATATCATCACTACACGACCCGATGTTCACAGTGAAGATCCAGCCAGACAGAAAAGTTTCTTTCTCTTTCAAATGTGCCAACACGTGTTTAAGTTCAGAGCTGCCCAGAATCCTGTCTGGCTCAGGTTTCCAACACACTTCAGATGAAACCACGTCCACATCTGTGTGCTGGACTCGACGCTGCGCTCCCGGTACAGTTGGCGAGACACGGCCGTCTGTCCGTCTGCGTCTTCATGTTGGTGGACATCTCGCTTTGAATAAACCTCCAGGTCGTCAGCTTCACCTGAAGAAACAGTCACCAGTCTTTCACCTTATCTTCAGCTGATTTTCCTTCGCAACGAACCGCAGCGTCGCTCTTCATGTTCTGTCCTCCCCAGTCGGGAGAAAAATGAAGAGCACGACACAGACACATGTCCCACATACAGTCTATGAATGTCTGCTGGACTGAAGCACATTTAGATTTCTAATGGAGTTAAAGCACCGTGACTGAGATCGGAATCAGGACACAAAGGTTGTCAGTCCACGATCAGTCCCTGAAGACGCTGCTGCCGCCTGTTCAACTGCTAACTCTTCAGTTTGATCAGAATAAGAGGAAAAACGGACACATCAGTAATCAAGTAGGAAGCTTCAGGGATTTGTCTTCATCCACTTGGTGTCAGATCTTCAATCAACATAAACAACGTTTATTTAACGATAAGAAAAAATATGTTAACTGATACTGTTAAAGCTCTCGATGTGCTTTAGAGCAAAAGAAAATTAATCTGCGACTCTTGGTCAGTGAATCTGTTTCTCACACTGAATGTTTTTTCATTATTGATTAATCCGTTTATTATCTCAGTAAATCAGGTAATTAAGACTATAAAATGAAAATGATGAGCCTGAGGTGAATTTATCTGAACCATCAGTCCAAAACCCAAAGAGATTCAGTTTACTGTCATAGAAAACTAGAAAACTTTAGTGAAGCTGGGACTTTTAAATGATCGATTGTCAACAAAATTGTCGCTTCAGCCTCAGTGTTGAATCTGAGCGCAGGTGGGAAAAGTTTTGATGTGTCCGTTTTCTGGATATTTTGATCCTGAACGCAGCCTGAAGTTGAACAGACGGCAGCTTTCTGAGAGCAGCTGATTCTAAACAGGAAATGAAGGATGTTGAGACGCGACAGGAAGAAGAAAAGGAGCTTTTCTGCTGTTTGTGTCTCAGACTTTGAATCTAAAATCTCCTCTACTTATTACTGTATTTATTTTTGTAGGCTTCAGACTGAGTTGTGCATAGATTAACTGAACTATTCTAACCTGAATATACTCTCCTATAGACCTGATCTAATTTTCTAAAGGTAGTTAGTCGTCTTGTTTGGGATGTGGAGCCTTCTTATATTGTACACGAGGCCGATTTCTGTCTTTTCAGAGCTCATTAGATTAATAACTAAAGCTTTTATTTTATCAGAGTTGCAGCTAATATTTAGCATGATGTTTTCAGACGTATTCTAGCCTTGAGACTTTGGTGTACATTTACTGTAATGATGATATATGCAGATCTTTTTTAGTGCAGCCGCTCGACTGCATTTAATTCTAATTTAGTGCACTTCAGAAGTGTTGACCGTAGATTTCTTTCACGTGCTTGTTGCTGGTTTCTTTTGACATCTCTCCCATTGTTCAGGGAGAAGCTTCTCGTTACATTTACGAGCTTGTTTTTGTGCTCAGATGTCTTTAGATCACTTTTGTAGATTCTGAGGAAACACCTTCAAACCAGAAAGCAGTTGGAAAAAGACCGACCCAGTGGTGTTCTGCCGAAAGTGCTGGCTCCGCCCGCCTGGTGCTCCAGGTGGGCTAAAACAAACAAACCCAAGTCTGGTCTGAGTCAAACATTCAGTTTAAATCAATTCATCATTTCATCCTGATTTATCGATTCTCAGCACAAAAACCAAAAGAATCATTTGTTCAGTTTTCAGAATAAACTCAGAAGTTTTTCTGCTTCATGCAGCGTTCAGACCAGACCGAGTTCATAATGATGATGATGATGATGCAACAAAAAGTGTCAATAATTCAGATGGAGAGAAGTTATTTTTTCACCATGTCAAAGTTCTTTTTTGGCTTTTTGCTTTGCCAGATTTTATTTTGTTGATTTTGGTATATTTTTGATGCTTATTTTTCTACACTGTAGACTTAACAGAGATAAGATGATTAAAATGTTTGAAGGAAAAGTTCTTTGTCTTTTCGGTTGATATTTTAGTTCAGTTGTAATCAAGATTCACACATCAAATCATTCACTCCTTCAGTGTTTCATTAGCCGTTAACTGAAGGAGGTCACAGGTTACGTTCCCGTCGAGTCGGCGGCTCCTGAGCCGTAGTGAGCCGAATGCGTGATTTAGTTGCCTGTGATCCAGTTGTTATTTTCTGTTACCAAATCTTCCCCAAGAGTTTTGTTGTGGAGTTGTTTGGTCAACTGATATCAGCTTATTGCAGAAATATTAGTATCAGCGAATATTTCAGTAAATATCAGTAGAGAAACGTCAAAAATATGTCAGATTATTTAGTTTGTCCACCAGAGGGCAGTGACGAGCTGCTTTTTGCACTCTAAATTATAGTGATATTTTTAAGTGACCCCTAAAAATATTCGTGTGTGAAGTGTTTGTTAAACCAAAATCATCAATCACGCTAAAGAACAAATTTTGAAACAAACCATGAGAAGAACTCCATCTGCCGACGAAGATCATGTCACATGATCGAAAGCTCCAGAACAGCTACTGAATGGACTTTGAGGTGAGATTCTATTGAAACTCTCTTAATCAAAGTTAAAGTGTTACTGTTTATATCAAAGTTTGATATTTTCTAAAATGTGATTTTCTCCTCTCGCAGACTCGACGTGACGACGGTGAAGTCGAGAGGCTGAACTGATCTGTATCTGTGACCGGGAGGTATCAGCTCAACAATACAAAAACTACAACTATAAGTGAAGTGTAAAAGTAAAAGTACAGAAGTATTATCAGCTTTGTGTAGTAAAAGTACAGATGTGGTGTATTGTCAGGTGAATCATGGGAGAGGAAAAAAGAAAAAACAAATTCTGATACACAAAATCTGTTTTCAGTTTCTGGACTTTAATCTTCAGATATTGGAGAGTTTTACTTGTTTGGGCCTCAAACAGTAAACTGAATGAAACTGTGTGAAAGTTTAGAGGTGAAATGTCTCTGGTGATAAACTCCGACATCTGAAATGAGGTCACAAGCTAAAAACACTGATTTTATACAGTAGCAGAAACTGGAAAAAGAAATGAAAAAGTTGTACATGAGTACTTGAGTATTTGTACTCAGTTCCTTTCCATCACAGCAGATTTGGGACATTTTCACGCTCTAAGACTAAATGGCAGCGTCTGATTACTGATCAATATGAGACATTGTGTCGTCAGACAGAAACGTTTTGTGACTGTACTTTCGCTCTAGATTACAGGCGCATTGTTTCCTGTCAGTCCCTCGTGTGTGTGCGTGAACCCGAATCACCAGCAATGAAAACTACTATAGAGAAGAGCTATTCAAACCTTCTGCTTCCTGTTTATCAGCCAATCACATTTCAGAGACACAGATCACAGCAGTTAATGGCGTCTTACTAAACATGGACTAAACTAAGCTGTAAAAGTAATATGAAATTTCTTAATGTGTCAAAAAACCCTGAAAAAAATCTGCAACGTTTGCAACTTGATATTTGAAGCAGGAACAAATAAATGTGCATCTCTGTTCTGTGTTTGCAGCGTCAGACATCTGCAGATAACCTTTGATTAAGTTACAGTCTGGGGAGAGTTTAGACCAGAATGTTCTTCTCTCATCTCACTTCTATATAAACACACACACACACACACACACACATATATATATATATATATATATACTGTAGGAATATAATGTGGGTTTTTGGACGCGTTGAGCTCGTCAAAGACTGGAAGCAAAGAGAACAACTGTGACCTGCTGCACTTACTTCTTGTTAATGAACATTTTACACAAATGAGCTGCAGCAGGTTGATCAGTGAGAGTTACAGGTGTCGGACGAGCTGCTTCCTGCTGCTTCCAGTCTTTATGCTAAGCTAAGCTAACAACGTCCTGACTCGACTTCACACAGAGACAAACGCATTTATTTCAGTTTGGAGCTTCACCTCAAGTTATTGGGAGCTGGAAGACAGAAACAGTTTTATCTGTTTGCTTGTTTTTGATTTTTCCTTCAGGCTTCTTCTAGTTGACATGTTGGACTTCATCAAGACTTCAGCCTGAGATGTTTGTGGAGCTCAAGCTCTAATCTGCATCGACAGATTTCTCTGAACTGAGCGGTGGTTTAAGGGTTGAAGGTTTGATTCACCACAATTTATCCATTAATGATTCTGGAAGATGCTTTGGATCCCACAGTCTCTGATCAGTGTCTTTCCTCCAGCCGGTTGGTCCACAGCGCCCTCAGGTGGTCTGGTGGAGCAGCAGTATGGTGAACACATTGTCCTCAGACTCCGCCCTCACGTCTCCCTTCAGTTCCAGCCTCACCTCCTCCCCCTCGCTCAGCGGCAGGAGGCCCACGCCGGTGACCAGCCCCGCCTCTGTCACCTCCTGCTGCTGCAGAGAGACCGGAGACAAACCCGCCCCCCTGCTCAGGACCACGTGGGCGGGACCCGGCCTCAGGTCCAGTGTGAGGACAAACAGGTAGATCCCGTTCACCGGAGCCGTGAAGGCGCCAGAGTTAAACTGACCTCGGTTCAGAGATGCTTCTAACACAATGACGCCGTTCAAGATGCTCAGAGGAGATCTGGCAACGAGCAGCAGAGAGTGTTCTGATTGGCTGGACGGGACAGGAACATGACCTGGAGAGAGACGGAGGGTCGGGGATGAGCTGAGCACAAAGACTGAAAACCAGGAGTAAACAGCTCCTGCACAAAAGTAAGAAAATACCTGCCAGCAGCTCTAAAACTAGTTTACACGATATATCGTGTTTGTGTAATCGTTACAAAAACTGGCCGCTGTTTGTTTCACTAAAGTTTACAGAATATACCAGATGTCATTGGCTGGAAATAATGAAACAACCAAGTTTCCACGTGCTCAGAGTCAAAAAACAGAAACACCCTTAAAACAGCACATTTTCGTTTCGACACTTCAGTTTTTGTACAGATGAAACTAACGTCTCTTTGTGGTCATTTCACAGAAACAGTCAGAGTCTCCACTCACCTGATGAATCCCTCCTGCTTCGATGGTTTCCTCCTCTTCCTGACGCCTCCCTCCCTCCTCCTCCTCTCTTCTTCTCCTTGTTCTTCACCAGCTGCCACAGTTTGTCGAGCTCCAGCGTGGCGTCAGATCCGGCCAAGACGTCGGCGTTACTGAAGACGTTCTTGAACACCCTCAGATGTTCCTCCAGACCTCTCTTCAGCCACGTCACCTCCGCCTGCAGTTTGGCTTCCACACCACTGGGTGGTGCTTCTCTCTCAGTAGAACTGTTCCGGTGTTTCTCCTCCAGCTGCAGCACCTTCAGCTCCAGCTCCTCCACTGCTTTCTCCAGGTTCCACAGATCGCCGCCGTCTCCTCGGGGCTCCGGACGCCTCCCGTGTGGGGGGAGGAGGAGCTGGCGCTCCCTGGCTGGAACTCCTCCGCTGCTCCGCTTCATGCTGCCAGGGATCCAGTCGTCAGGGAGGAGGTGGGAGGAGGAGGGCTGGTCAGCAGCTGGTACCTCCTCTCTGCCTCCTGCAAGCAGAAGTTGTCAAAAATGAGTCATAGAATAAGAAAACTGGAGCCTCGAGATTTAAGATGCTTTAAGTTGTTTTCTGTCTCCTCTCTGTTGTTTGAATCCAGTCAAACAGTCTTATTGGTGCTTAAAACAAATAATAAGAATAATGCTAATGTTTTTTCTCACAGTTGCCACTAGATGTTGCTAAAGAGCTGTGTGTGACTGACAGCACCTGTAAGAGCAGGTTCATATATTAGTTTTAACTCGGTACTCAAACACTGAATGTTCGTCAGAGGATCTGCTGCAGAAAACACATCCAACAATGTCCTTGTGCCAAAAGGAGTCCGACTTCAGTGGGACTGACCTGATTAGGACGTTAAATAAATAAATGCTCGAGATAGAAATGTTTATTGGCCAAAACAGAAAAAAATCTCAGTCCTAAATCCTAAATCTAAACCAAAGTGTTCTGAGTGGGTTCATGGTGAGATTGTGGAGTGAAGTGAAGTTCCTACCTGGCCTGTTGCCCAGCAGGGAGGCGATGCTCAGGTCGTGCTTGCTCAGCCGCTCCTGCAGGTGTCCCAGCTGCTCCTTCAGGGCCGGGATGGAGTGGGCCTCCTGGTCCTGGACGGGCCACTCCAGGAACTCCAGCACCTCCTCCCCCAGCAGCAGCTCCAGCACGTCGCTGTGCCGGATGGCGTCTTTCAGCAGGGAGGAGAAGGAGCCGAACAGGCGCTGCATCTCCTCCGTCAGCTTCCTGTCTGCCTCCTTCAGGCCGGAGACTTCGGCCCGACCCACCTTCACCGAGTCGCTGAGCTGGGTCAGGCCGTGGTCCAGAGTCCTGGTCCTGCTGTGCTCCGAGGCCAGAGACTCCTTCACCTGCAGCACGAAGGAGAGCAAAGTAGAGTAATGTTGAATTAAAAATATTATTCTCTCTTTCTTATCATCATGTTCAGACTCAACCAACAACATCTTGGTCCAACTCCCAAACTGTAACTTCAGCAAATCAAATGTTGACTGTGATTGATTATATTTATCTTTAGTAGAAGACTGTTAAAGGATCTTATTTTTCAGACCTGCTGGAGGCCACGTTGGAGCGCCTCCACCGCCGGCTCCCAGTCGCTGAACCCGCCCCACTGCCCTGCCCCTCCCTCGCTGTTCTCATCAAGGGCTAATCGGTTCTCATTGGCCAGCTCCGTCACGTTGGCCACGCCCCCCTCGAGTCGAGCGACAGCGGCCTTCAGCCCCTGACAGTCACAGTCTCCGGACGAGTTGTGCCTGTAGAGGATGGTGTACAGATAGTCTACGTCCACATCCATCTCCTGCAGCCGCTCGCCCTGCTGGCTGAGGTTCCCCGCCAGCTCGCCCACCTGCCCCAGCACCGCCTCCTTCGCCGCCTCCACCTCCAGCCCCGTCTCCATGAACAGAATCTGACTGGTCCTGGCTGTCTGGTTGATCTGCTTCCCCAGATCCTTAACGTCCCGCCTGAGCTGCTGGACGTTCCCAGAGGTGACCTCCACGTCCTCCATCAGGCCGCCCACCTGCACGACAGCATCACACCTTCAACCCTTTTCCTGTTTTCTTACTAAGTACGTTTAAGAATAAGGATTTTTCATTTTCATTGTATAATTGAACTTGTATTTATTGAAAAAGACAATCTTTTTATATTAAGATTTAATAATTCTGTTATTTACACAAAGTCAGATTTTTTTGTCCACAGTATTTACGTGTATGTAAAACTTCCTGTTGGATCACAGCTTTGTGAACTTCTTGAATAGCTGATTACTGGCTGTGCCAAAAAACCCCAGACCAACTGGGCATCACTGGGTTTTTGGCTTTTTTAAATTTGTTTGTGAGTTTTCAGAACTAAAAGCATTATAGCAAATATGGCATTTTAGCTAATTTTGTGTCTCTGTCCTGAAGCAGAGCTCTGTGTTAAAATCTGCTCCCAATACCTTTTATTATATACATTAATGAAACCTTCTAACTTCTATTGTTGAGGTGTTTCTGTAATTCCTCCCCAGGCCTGTCCAGAAGTAAAACACGTTTTTGGTTTGACCCACCTTCACTGTGTTGTTGACCACCATGTTGTCCAGGCGTTCGATGGCCTCCCAGAGCGCCGAGGTGTCCGAGGGCTGCGGCAGGCCGGGGGGAGGGACGTCGTCCCCCAGCTGATCTCCAGTGGTCTCATCCTGGTCCAGCTTCAGTTCAGCCAGTGTGGCGTTCATGGCCTGCAGGCTGACCTGGGATCAGAGACTGGGCTTGAGTGTTTCATCATCCAAGTAAAAATTCAAAAGCTCCGCTGGTCGCCTTCATGGACATTAAAATACCAGTTTGCTTTTCTTTCTCTCTTTCTTTCTTTGTTTTTACTTTCTGGTAACCTTTAATTAAAAGTGATGAATAGATTAATAAATACTGAAAATACTCATCACTGACCTGCAGCATCTTCTGGTGACGTTTCAGCTTCATGTCAATGTCCGTCTTAAAGCTGGTGAGGTTATAATGCAGCATTGCATGCTGGGAGTGCAGCCTGGTCTCCATGTCCGTCCGCTGGCTCTCCACCTGCGCCTGGACCTCCCCGATGCGCTGAAGCGCCTCATCCAGTTTGGAATCCAGGCGCTCATCCGCTGCCTTGTCGAGCTCAAAGCCGTCCAGGGGCCCCGACTGCAGCTGGGCCCTCAGCTGGCCGCTCTTCAGCTGGGCCACGTCGCGGGCCAGGTCCCCCACCTGCCGGCTCAGCTGCTCCAGTGAGTGGTTGAAGCCGTCCAGCACCGGCTGCAGCTGGGACATGACCAGGGCCATCATGTGGGGGACGGGGAGGGCAGCGGGGGCTTGTGGGTACGGGAGGGCGGCGGCATCCAACTCATCTACAACTGATGAAAGAAACTCTTTCAATTACAGATCACAAACATTTTCATGAAAACCTGCAGCAACAAAGGGGACGAGAGGGAACTTGTTTGCATGATTCTGAAGCACTGAATTACTATGAAGCAGTTGTTCAGGAGCATCTGATACAGGAAACAAGTCACATCAGTGGTTTCTTTAGTATTTTGTTCAATAAAGCAGATTTGATAACAGATCTCTCTGATAGAATGAGGCATGTTTGGGTGGTCATGTCATTCCTGACATGTCATATGTATGTATGTATAACTGTATGTACACATGTATTTATACATATATGTACACATGTATGTGAACATGTGTACATATATGTGTACATATATGGTTACATACATACACACACACACATATATATACATGTAACCACATATGTATGTAACCATGTATGTATGTATGTATATATGTATGTGTAAGTATGCATGTACACATGTTCACATACATACATACATACATACATGTGTACATCTCTGTCTCTCTCTCTGTCTCTGTCTCTCTCTCTCTCTCTCTCTCTCTCTCTGGAGATTCATGGCTCTCTGGGGGCCGTCACTCTTTTGCTCTGCTCTAAAATGGAACCAGTTTAGTTTCCAAACTGGAAGATAAACACAGTGCAGCTCTGGAAAATGATCCAGTAAGGAAACTAAAACACCTAAAAACAGCTTCGAACCTCGATGCTGCCATTTCTGTCTGCCGGGGTCTGAAAATATGATGCTGATCTTACTGAGGGGCTTCACGGTCAAACATGAGACGAGCAGCAGGACAAAGACTCAGATGAGTTTTCACAGTTTGTTTCTGTTGGTTCAGGAGAGACTGACAGACTGAAGCCAGAACTCACAGTGACGGCAGGACGCCGCCGCTCCTCCAGCTGGAGCTCGTTCAGCCCGGGACGCCTCAGGGCTCCGACGATCCATCTGATCCTGCGTGTTGTTGTTATTTTTGGAGTTTGAAACAAACCCAACTGTGCTCTTACATTTCCTGCCATTTATCAGCTTCACTAATCCGGAGAGACTCGAACGCTGTGTTTTCCTCGTGTGTGGATCAACTCGACTAAAGGACAAACTCTTCTTTGAGAAACAAGTTTCACTGAATCTGAGCTGTTTAAACTTTGTCTTATTTCTTGGTTTGGAACCTAAATTTGTCCAAAAGGAACAGAGGTGGAAGTCTTGTTAAAATTGGCAGTGAGACACCAGTTCTGTGATTTATTTTGATGTTGTCTTTTAGTATTCGATCATTATGTGAACTCTGCATAACGACGTTCCCCTCGTGGGACAATAAAAATGACCTTGAACCAAAAAAACACGTTTTGTCTTCACTGTATTCAGGACATTTATGAAAAGTAAGGACATTTTGTCCAGTCTCACCTCTTCAGTTCTGTTTGAAGGCTCAGAGGTTTTAGGGTTGATTCAGTTTGGGGCTCAGGGCAAAGAAGGTCCTCACAGGTACAGAAATTCAAACATGAGTGTGTTTGCCTCAGGTCACTGCTGTCACCCTCAACACAATCCAGATACACACACGCACACACACACAGTGACCTCAGTCTCTTTCATTACAACCTGTTTTCATTACGACAAACCAAACTCTTTCCCACATGCTGCCGCAGGTTCTGGGGTCAAAGGTCGCACTACAGTGAGGCCTCGCTGCGACAGGAAGTTCCAGGTCACCTCAGACTCCAGCTGCAGGGCTGAGGGGGGCGGAGCTGTGGGGGCGTTCAGAGGTTGAAATCCAACACACCCCCGGTCAGCTGGCAGTGTTTCTATCTAATGACTGTCAGTGTGATTTACGGAGCCGAGCCGAGTCAACTTCCTGTTCGGACAAAACAACGTCTGTTACACAACTGTTTGCTTCTTCTAACGTTTTCTTGTAAATGTCACAATTAAAAAGGTAAGAAGACACTTTAATGAGCAACGTGGGGAAACAGAGTCAACAGAACGAAAGTGAAGAGAACGACGACTTCAGCTTTTGATGCAACAATTATCTCCTGGCTCGTACAAAGTTCACCTCATGTTATATTTCTGTTCTTAAACGTCTTTGTTGTCGATAAAAAGAGTACAACCACGAGTTCACCGCTAACAGGAGCTGCTAACAGCTAATTCAGCAGCCTGTGAATGGAGACAGTTTAACACAGTGGAAGCAAATATAGGCCAAAAACAGAGATGACAACTAACTCGCTGAGCCCACGGCAACATTATACTTCCTGTTTACATCTCCAAAATATATATAATGTACTGTAACACTGACGGAGGAGCTGGAGGTTCAAACACAGCAGAATGTTCCTTTTCGGATGATGTCATGCTGGCTGGTCAGTGAGGTCAAAGGTCGGAGAGAAGAGAGCACTGTGGGAACCTGAGAGGGAGAACAATCCCCAAACAAGATCCATACAGGAAGTGTGTGTGTGTGTGTGTGATGTAATGCACATGTTAATCTGGTGACACAGGAGGTACAATATAGTGTCATGTCATAGTCCACACACACACACACACACACACACACACGTATGGGAGACTGAAGAAAGAGAGGATTTCCTGTGGAGGAAGTGTGTGTGAGTCTGTGTGTGTGTGTGTGTGTGTGTGTTAGCAAATGTGTCATTGTAGAGGAATGAAGCAGAAATCAACAAACAGAAACTTTTTGACGAGTTAAGAAAAGAGAGCAGAGGTGGCGTTGTCTCCAACATCACAGCTCCAGAGCCACAATGACCAAAACTCACCAGGACGCTGTTCCTGCCGCCGCTGGTCGTGATGCTGATGATGCTGATGATGCTGATGATGCTGATGATGCTGGTGGTCGTACGTGTTCGTGGCGTGGCGTGTTGTATGATGGGTTTTGTGGGCGTGGCTTGGGTCCTGGGCAGCGTGTGTGGCGTTGTGCTGGTTGTCTGTGTAGCCGGTGTCGTGCAGCTCGCTGACGGACGCCTGGTGGTCGTTCTGTTCTCGGTTCGGGTCGACGCGCTGCTGCTGGTGTCGCTGCTGAACCTCTGAAACACAGAGACACATGAGAGAGAAGCTCAACGTCAGCGGATTCATGGACAACAACAAAAAAATGACAAAATATTACACCAGCCTCAAGACGTTACGTCCAAATACGTTTGACAGTTTAACACAAAAAGGATATTTTATTCCACACATTTTGCTTCCTTGTTGTCTGAAGGAAGGAAACTGATTTGAGTAAATAATAAACTAAAAATTCTGCACAGGGGCTCTCTGATTACAATCCTGTATATTTATTGTATTTATTGTTCACTTTACTATGTTCATGCTTTGGCAGCATGTTTTTTGATCAAAGCAACAAAGCTTCATTAAACTGAACTGAACTGAGAAGGAGATGAACAGGAAGTCAGGCAGACAGGTAGAGAGTGAGACAGAGGGGCTGATGTATGTGGGGATTTCTCAGCTGACTTCATTGTTAAACTTTGAGTCAGTGACAGAATCAGAGCGACGGCAGGAACAGGGAGCTCGGTGACCTGCAGGCAACGCAGAGGGCAGAAAAACACAAAGGCTGCAGCTGCAACACAGAAACAGAAGAAATCCTGCAGCCTCATCACATCTGATTCCAGCATCGTTTTCAGGTCTGAAACAGACTTTTCAGAGAAGAGGAAATCACCGTTTGATTTATCTAAATAGCTGTGTCGTAGTTTTTATAATTATCTTTTGAACAAGTTTTAAATCTTCTTAAAGAATCTCAGAACAGACACGTTAGCGGAGGCAGCTCCTCCCACTGTGTCTCGTGTGGCATCAAACCACATGTCAGGTGGTTCGTTCAAATCGATCATCAGCGCGAACAGAAACGTCAACAGTCTGTGCTCAGGTTGTAAAGTTTGGCTGAGGTGATGACTCACCTCTGAGGCGCTGCTGTTGTATTTTAAGGTTCCTGTTATTGTGTCCAGGATGAGGATTCAATTACTTCAACTTCATCTCAAAGGAAGTCGGTTCAATCGGAGGCGTGGTGGAAGCGGACTGTACCACGTCGAGGTAGGTGTGTGTGTGTGTGTGTGTGTGTGTGTGTGTGTGTGTGTAACTGCCTCTTTGTTTGTCTTTCTTTGTTAAATCAAGCCTCTAAAGGCCAAAGGTCTATTTTAGTCTGAATTCTTTCCAAAAACATCGACTGTTTGGATTCTCAGAGTTCTCGGTGCCACCCATGGTACAAACATTTCATGTTATGTTCACTGCACACATCCTGTACTACCAGTACTATCCAGTACTATCCAGTACTATCCAGTACTACGCTGTGGCTGGGTTCACCTTCAGTTAAAGTTAAGTTAAAGCTTTTTATCAAACAAGTAAACACTCGTGTTTGTCTTCAGTCCAACCAAACACTGCATTCAAACAGGAAGTGATGTCACAGGTCTAATAATGTCGACATCATTACTGTACGAATAAGCACAAATGCTCCATAAAGTTTCAGCAGAACTTTCTGCAGTTGACGTGTCCTTGAACAAGTTACCCCAAATTGTTCCTGATGGGTGTGTGAATGGAACTCAGGTGTGTGTCGCTTTGGCTGAACGAAATTGTGGAATTGTAGCTGCAGTAAAGATTGAAAGTCTGGGTGAACAGAGTGTCTTCTCTGGTCCGGGTCCTGCACTGAAGGACGGCTGAGAGGGGGTCAGTCGTCTTTATGCCGTTGACGGACGGCTGCAGAACTTTACAGGCTACAGCTTCATCAGTCATCTTGATTGGTTTTGGGTGGACAGACGGATGGACAGACATCACCACGTATAGACACAAGCTGCTAATGTGGCTGAAAACTGCGACAGCTTAATGAACTTTCTGATAATCATAAAATGTCTAATGTTTCTCATCTGATACCGATACCCCAGCGTGAGTCACCGCGTGTTCACAGGCCGAGGAAGTCGGGGGTGGGTTGACCTCGGTGGTGGGTCCTATGGGAGCGGCTCGCCCACACCCTCTTCCCTGGGGGAGGGAGGTGGTGGGAGGTGAAGGGAGGTGGTGGGAGGTGAAGGGAGGTGGTGGGGGTGGTCGGACCTGCTCCTGACCTGAGCTGAAGGTTTATCGAAGCCGAGCGTCACTCTGCACTTCACAGCTTCCTCACTTTGTTACAGAGGCAGGAATGAGTCAGGCCGCTCTGACACTGAGGGGGTGTGAGTCACACTGAGGACACAACACAGGTCCTCATAATGAAACAAGAACAGTCCAGTCTGCATCCAACCCCTCAAAGCTTCACAACACCAGCCAGCATTCAGTCATTCACACACACATTCACACACACATTCACACACACTGGTGGCGGAGTCTTAAAAGTCTTAACAGTCCAAACATTCCCATCATGAGCAAGAACCTGGAGACAGCGGAGAGGAAAAACTCGAGCAGAGTCGTACCTGTTGTCCCTGGAGCGCGGAGCTCTGTGCTCACTGTTTCAGGTCCTCCAATCAGAGCCGAGCTTCCAGGATCCAGCTGTGCATCAGAGACTGACGGAGACAAACGACAAGCTTCAAACACACAAGAGTTTCACACACTGTGAAATATTGTGGCTTTGTTGTGTTTTCAAGTAAACAGTGTTTGAAATCCTGGTCATGATGGAAGCAGTCAGCTGACTCACCTGTGTCCTCACAGTTGTGTCCTCCGTGTCCTGGACAGCAGCGCCACAGCAGAGCGGTGAAGATCTGCTGCTTCTGCCTGTAGATGGGCCGGGTGGACAGCTTGTACCTGCACACACACACACACACACACACACACACTTTGATAAGCCTGAGCTGTGTCTGTCTGAGCCACAGAGGTAAAATAAGCCCACATCAGGACAAACTCCTTGAAGTCAAAAGCAACATTTGAAAATGAAAAACATCTGAAATTGAGTTTAAAGAAACAAAAGTGACAGAAGATCTGATCTGAGGTCAGATTTCTGCTGCTGTCAGGTCAGAATTAAACATCAGTCCTCCAGAAATGAAACTTTCCAGGAACTGAGGTCAAACATTTAACACTGTTATCTGATGGGTTTCATCTGATCCAGCTGAACTCGACACAACAACATCTCATTTACACTTAATGAGGTTTTTACAGGATGTTGTGACTCTGGATCAGCTTCGAGGAAAAGTTTCGGTTTCTTAGTTCAGTACTTTTATGAACTGTTCCTGTCAGTCGAGACGCAGTCAGACTTCAGCTGTACGTTGAAATTCAACTCTTCTCCAGTGAATCAGCTTTATTCATCAAATATTTCCTCTTTCCTCCTTTAAAACTGACAGAGAACTAAACAGCAGAGCTGCAGCTTCCATCAGAGACACATGAGCTATTTTTACTGATTCCACCATTTTAACAGTCAGTATTTTGGATTTTGACCACTTTCACTTTTACTCACTTCTAATTGCAGAACAAATACAGTCCAGTGAACAAGTCCATCAGACACAGATGAGTTTTATCTTTCACATCAGTAGTTTAGAGAAATCAACTCATCTGACTGACCTGCTGACGAGTCTGGACCTGATTCCTTCAGACTCCTCAGGTGTTTCACACAGCAGGTAAACTCACAGCGAGTGGTGACACATGACCACACCTCTGCAGAGCAGGCATTTCAAAATAAAAGCAAGAAACCGAGTACACAGATACATATCTGTAATTACAAACTCAGCTGTTTTTTATGGCTATAATCAATAAAACTGTGAAGTTATAGATCAGTGATCAGATTCAAACAGCCCGAAGAAGCTGGTGGTTTGTCTGAGTCTCTCACATCAGGTTTCACTTATGTGTCCTAAGGCTGATGATTTATTCACACATGGTTTTTTGGTTTTGAATCCTAAAGATCTTGACATCCTGAACAAAATAGTTCAAAATGAGCTCCAACAGGAAAAATCCTGATTTTTACATGAATGAGGAGGAAAAATCACCTGATGACAGAAGATGGAACAGAAGAACAGACAAAGACACAGTTTGATGCTCTGGAGACTCTGAGGACGTTTGACTGAAGGAACATTTTCAATGCAGGACTTTTACTTGTAACAGAGTATTTTTACAGTGTGGTATTAGTACTTTTACTGTAGTAAAATATTTGAAACCTTCCTCCACCACAGACGCACACAGTGCTGTTGTTGTTGTGTACTCACATGACCAGCTGACAGTCGGGCGTCGCGCTCGGACAGGGACTCTGAGACTTGATGGTGTATTTCTCTGTTCCACATGCTACTGCAACGGTAACCACACGCTTCTGCACGAACGCACACCAGTTCCTGCACAACACACACACACACACACACACAGAGTCAGGATACTGATGCTGTGTGATAACACGTCCACAGTGTTTCAGGAAGACGGATCATTCAAAAAGCCTTGAGAACACAGAGTCATTAAATGATCCTGAAGTTGCTTGTTTGCAGTTTGTCGTTGCCTCCTTCCTGTTTGGGGTCAGAGGTCAAACATGGTGATCTCTCCTCACTGACCACCAGCAGTTAAAGAAACAGTTCCACATTTTGGAAAAGATGCTTGTTCATTTTCTTCTTCCAGCACATCAAACTCTTCATAAAACCACAACATGTTGTTTTCACTTGACAGATGAGACAAACCACACAGAACACGTTCATCTGAAGCTTTGGATGAGCTGCTTGGTGGATTTTGTAGTCTTCATGCTAAGCTACGCTGTTGCTTCACATCTCGCATAAAAACATGAAAATGGAATCAATCTGAACATCTGACTCTCGGAGAAAGAGAAAGAGAGTTTTTCCTGATCGAGCTGAGACGTTCAGCAATATCACTGTAAATCTATTGTTTGTACATGTGAACAAACTCCTCTGACTCAAAAAAGCTCCGTGTCATCTCCTCTGATGTCATTTCCTGTGGCGAGCTGTGGCATCACTGAGGGTCATCAGTGGAAAGACACACACACACACAGAGGGAGTCCCACCTCATCCTGAGCTGCTGCTGTAAAACACAGTTAACCTACACACACTAAAAATACACACTTTAGAAAAAAAATGCTAGAAATACACACACACACACACACACACAGATGCAAATATAGAAGCTTAGACATGACACACAGATCACAGTTTAGCATCTTGCACCCGTCTCTCGGTGCTGATGTTTGAATCTGTGCTGCTGATTCTGAAACTACAGACTAAAGGTTCACTGAACATATTTAGCTTGTTTTTCCTACGACCTCCACATGTAGCAAGTGAATCATAATTAAACCTTTCAATGGTTCTGATCTTAGTTAAAGCGACTTTTATCAATATTCTTCTATGAAATAAAAATATTTTTTTAAAATAAAAACGTGTGTTGTGGCGGCTTTAACATCAGTGTTTCTGCTTTCTAATCTAACACATGCAGGACTCAGGATGACTCTGGAAAGTCCTGAACTTTGTACAGCCACCGCCCATCATGACCTCTGACCTCTGACCAGTGTGCACTACACGATTGTTCAAACAGGGTATAATTAGTGGTACACAGAGTTGGTTGTATCCAAACCACACACACCTGTAGACTCACACTCTGCCGTAGCCCAGAACTCTTTCATGCACAGGTGAGTCTGAAAACAGCAACAGTGGGCCGAGAGGAAACTTGGGGATTTGAGGGCATTGGAACAACATCAGAGAATAAATCTTTAATCTTGACCTTCAGGTTAATTTGTCCTGTCAGACTGAACTCTGGGCACCTTCACGTGATGGAGCTTAATCTCAGATATTTCCTCCTCCGTCCTCGTTCAGCCCGACAAAAACATCTCTAAAAATCTTGTGGCTCCATTTTTGGAATCTCAGAATCATAAGGAGCAGTTTATCAGTGAGTTTCCTGAAGTGCAGCAGCTTTGGCAGAAAGCTCCTCCTCTTCTGTCAGATATCATCAGTTCATATTTAGCAACAAGATGTTCTGAGATGAGACGTGTAGTGTTTGAACAAAGTGACGCCTCCTCTAATCCTGCCAGTAAACTCAATGATGGGATGTTTATGTTGGATCGCTGACAACCACTCTGCTACAGGACACGATGTTTAATTCATTCCAGGAGTTCGTTTTGTGATGAATGATCGCAAGTTCCTGAAGTTGAGCTGGCCTACATTTCCCAGAATTCATTTAGAAACTCCAGAGAACCCGTCTGAAGTCGTATTATGAGTTTTTCCATGTTGGAAAAGTAAGAAATAAAGCAACACATGGACGTACATGTTCCATCCCTGTGGATCAGTCTTCAGATCGATCTGTCCTCTCACACAGAGTCGGGTTTGCAATCGTTTGCATGGTTTTAAACAGTTTTAAACAAGGGGACACATTTGTAAGACGAGTAAAACTGTGTCTCACATTCAAAGTCCTGGTACGAACTGAAGGCCAAGAAAACAACTTCAAGTAACATGAAATCAAATGAATAAACAGCTGCTGTTTGCAGCTCATGGACAAATTATGAGACAACAGACAACAAAACGCTCTCGTCCCTCCGACACAGGACAAAGACTGAAATTCGGCCTTGTGGTTTTATTTGTGTTGAGTCTCTTTGTGATCAGTTACAGAACATCACAAAAACCTGCTGGACTGTGTTGAACGTGTCAGACTGAAGAGACGTGACCTTGTAAACGAGAGCAAATGGGATTTTCCTCCTTTCCAACACAAACATCCAATCACATGGTTTAATTTTGTGCTGTCAGTCATTTTATAAGAGGAGGCGCCACTTTGGTCAAACAGCGCTTCTCATTTTGATCCAAGAATCGTTAAGATCCGAAGCCGTTTCTTGTTTATTTGGGGCTCAAAGTGTCGCAGTCGCACAGCTGCGATCAGTAAAACTGTCACTTTTTAGCTGCTTTATGTTTCGGGTGAACGTTGAAGAAACAGATCTGTGTGTCAGACAAGACCTCGACTCGTCCTGACGGAGGAAAACAAGCTGCAGGGTTTCTCAGAGATGTTTGTGAAGCAGCCAAGTCTGAATAATGAGACTGTTGAACCAAACACAGAGCATCTCTCATAGCAACACACCAGTGGATCAGCTCTGTTCTTGATGGAAACCAAGAACGGATGGATCGATACGAGATGTCCGATCGATGACTTCAAACTCGGAGGCTGTAAGTTTTTATGTTGTTTTCCTGTTTGTTTTGCAGGTTTGCCTGTTGAACTTGGTGTCAACATGTTGCCGCTGATGTTGGACCAGTGTTATAATATCGAGGGACAGTAAAGAGAGTAACAGTCAGTGTCTCTGGTTCGTCCTCATGTCCTCAGAGACCTCATCTGACTGTTCAGACTCACCGTCTCAGCAGCAGGACTTATCCACCTGCGTGATCATCAGCCTGACATCAACAACAGCCTGTAGATATCGTCTTATCGACTTCTCCTCGGACGCCGAGTGTCGTCCTTTCATCTGGCAGCTGCGGGTCTCGGCCTCCTGATAACGGCTGAACGAGCAGCAATGATGCTTCACGGTCACATTATCTGCAGGTTCAGCTCACTTTGATCTGAACGTGTCTGTTCGCTGAGCTTCTTCTTCTTCTGTGCGCTCAAACCGAGGCACCTCCAGGTTCAGACGGCAGGCTGAACTTTTACTTTGAAAGGATTTTACGGAGGCCTTTAATTACAAGATCAGCAGATATTCAAATAGTTGAGGAGGTCAAAGGTCACTAAGACTAAAGAACAAATCTTCCTCAGCCACCATGATGAAAGAAAGAAGAGGGCAGAGACAGGAAGGCTTTGTGAATACTTCAAAATAAGAGCACTGTAGATCTTTCTCCATTTCTTTTTATCTTCCAAATGAAACTAAGTGAAACCAACGGCGCCCTGGAAGGAAGGAAATCAATCTAAAAACTAATGATGTGGAACAGACTGAAACATGAAAACATCCGAATGCTCCTTTAAGCTCCTCTCAAGACTCGGATCTTCTCTTCTGAGGCCAACAACAAACTTTTTCACCTCCAATTCGTCGGTGCTTAACTACATGTTGACCTCTGACCTGCGAAGCACGTTTAACCCCCTGATCAACCCCGAGCGTCCAAAGATAACGCTGAGGCTGAAAACACATAGTCTCCCTGGAAGCTGCTCTCCATTACACACAGCTGCGACTCGCAGCACAAAGAGCTCCGATTGTGAAGGATGTCATTAAAGCAGCGTTCAAAGTGGGGGGGTCTGCAGGGACGGGGACGGGGGGTCTGCGGGGACGGGGGGTCTTCCAGCTAATGGAGGGTTGTTTTGTTAAGAGCCCTCGGGCATCATTTTATCAGGGAATCTGTGGACGGGTCCGGCAGTGTAACGTATGGATGTGGGTCAGAATGACGACGCTCCAAGAGTCACAGAGACATTTAATCCTTTTCTTACCTCGGCCAAGTTTACGCTTTGGGTTTGGTTCGTGTGTCTGTTTGTCAGCAGGGTCACAGCAAAACTACTGGTCCGATTTACATGAAACTTGGTGAGAAGTGAAGAAGTGACGGCAGCATCATCACGCCAGGAGTCTGAGAAGGTTGAGGCCAATTCATGCTGCCAGTCTGAGCTCCACAGATCTGCTCCCGTCAGGTCGGACAGGTAAGACAAGGAGGACATGATCGACACCAGAGGGACGGAGTCAGTGGGAAACTGGTGGTGTTAGTACTGCCTGAGGTTAGCAGAGGTTTGGAAGACTGTTGTAAACTGTTGGCATTTATTTGATGGCGTTAGATGAAAAGTCAGAGGAATCACCAAACTTACTGGAGTTCATCCTGAGGGGAACACGAAGGTCTGAACCACATTTCATCACAATCCACCCAACAGGACGGACAGACGGACGGACCCGTCCTCAGAGCTGCTACAGGTTTTATTCTGAGCTCAGCCATGAAATAATAAATTGCAGTTAATGTTTCTTTTCTTTTCTTTGCTCTGTGTGAAACCGGCTCAGTCTAATACCTGGAGGACAAACACAAAGAGGAGACCTCCAGCTGTCTGAGATTGTCTAGTTTCTGTGTGTGTGTGTGTGTGTGTGTGTGTGTGTGTCACAGCCTGGGTGGTACCAGCCTGTCACAACCATGCTGGCAGTCAAAACACTGAAACACTCCCTGCTTGGTGCTTCACTGTGTGTGTGTGTGTGTGTGTGTGTGTGTGTGTGTGTGCGCTATTGTTTGCATTTTATATTTTAAAAATGCAAATGATATCTGAATCTTTCTTTTATCCTTTTAAAAACCATGTGAGAAGTTTGTTTCTGCTAAAAACTCAGAGACATCTGGAAACAAGTGGACAACTTTTGTAAGAGATTAGAGGCTGAGAACGTTGGGAACTGAAAATCCATCGGAGTTTATCAGGTTATTATACGTGTTTTTCTCTCATACCTGCAACTGTCACATAAATATAGTGAATTAAAAAGTTTTTCTGTTTGAAATGTATGAAGAACAATCTCAGAATTGAAATACTTTGGTTCTCAGATCTCTGACAGGATGAATGATACGACATGAAGATGTGCAGTGTTTATCTGGTGAAATAAGAATTTGTAGTTTTATTGTAAATGCTATTTTCATCCGGACTCACCCGGTTCGAGCTGGGTAGTTCCCTCTCTCTCCCAGAGGGGGCGTCTCTGTGGCCCCGGGGTGAAGCCTCCAGAGGTGAGGGGGGATCGCTGCACCTCCTCCTCCACCTCCTCCTGCTCCTGCCGCTCTTCCTCCCAGCTCCTCCTCTTCCTCCACCTCGGGGTCTCGTGCTCTCACCTCACAGTGGGCGCTCACCAGTAAGCCCAGCACCAGCACCAGTTCTCCCACTGCCGTCATGTCTGCTCCCGTCCACAGCAGCGAGTGGAGGCTCGCACGGCCGCCAGCTGCCTTTAAACAGCTGGAGGAGAGAGAGGGAGGAGGGAGGAGACCACACCTCCTGTTTCCTCTGCTGCCCACTGTGTTTGTACGTCCATGTGGGGTGGAGGGAAAACTCCGTCCAGTGGATGTCGACCACAGCCGTGGACCAGCTTCAGCCTCGAGCTGCTCGTCTGACAGCAGAGCTGAAGATGAATAAAACGAGAGATCACAGCTTCAGTGTCAGGACCAACAGTTACACAGTTACATGTTTTCAGCTGTCAGATTTCTTCTATTTCAGATGGACACTTGAAGTGAATGAGTTTCACTTCTCCTTCTCTGTCTGGTTTTCTCAGTCAGACTCACAGTCCGTCTTCGTCCGTTTCCTGTGGAGGTGATAAGAACAGGAAACCCACTGACCTGCAGGAGAAATCGCCTCCTTCCTCCCTCTGAAAGTGTGTGTGTGCTGTGGACTCCTGTCTTTGTGGGGACCAAACCTGCAGTGAGGACATTCTTCACAGACTTGGTTTTAGGGTTAACACATAAAACACCATCACACAGACAAAGAACAAGAAGGAAGCTGGAAAAAAGCTGCCATCTTGTTCCCATTACAATGACTGATAAAACCACTGAGAGCAACTGTTAGTTCATCACAGGCCAGTTTGAAATGCAGCCGTTCAACGATCAGAGACTGAGCGACGGCGGCTCAATAAACTCATCGCTCTGCTGTCGGACATGTTTGTTGTAAACTGGTGTCTTGTGGCTGTGACGACACGTCGCAGTCTTGGGAAGACGCCTCACTCTTCCACTCTGTCACGCTTTGTTTCTGTTGAAGTTGGTTAAAGTGAAGTAAACTGAAGTGGAGGAGAGTGTGTGTGTGTGTGAGTGAGTGTGTGTGAGTGAGTGTGTGTGTGTGAGTGTGTGTGAGTGAGTGTGTGTGTGTGTGTGTGTGTGTGGGTTCCTGACGGTTCCTGTCCAGCCTGAGACGGACGGGGACTTTTCCACAGGGAGAGGCTGGTCGGGTGGGTGGGGGTCATTTCCGAGGATTGTTTGAGAGCCGTGAGGACGGGGCAGGAAAACTGAAGTGACACACATTAACAGCTTATATGCAGATATTAAAGTTTCTCAAACATGTGAAGAGTTTGAAGGAAGCAGCGAGTTTCACCTGAAATGGGCTCAAACATTCTCCTCAGACAGAAACGTCAGTGTGACACATTAATGCCAACGTTTTAAAATGATTTCTATCAACTGCAGCCAACACAACAATAACTAAGTACATTTACTCACATACTGCACTTGAGTACAACAAGCGAACAAGGTCGATTCAAACCACTCAGACAATTCTCTGAAGAAAAATATCAGAAACACACTTTTAACAGAATGAATTCTTCTTGTGGAGAGAGATCAAAGAGCCCACAGCTGACAGGTTCAGGCTCAGCCCTCCTGCCTGCAGGGGGCGCTCATGTATCACACACAGTGCTGCAACACACTGTGGGAAACCAATAACATTATAAATAATATCAACAAATATAAAATAGTAAATAACATAATATTCAAATGGAAAGTGACTCGTAATAAATTCATTCTAATGATGGAGGTGGAATCTTTCCACAAACAAATATAATTCAAATATATTAGAAGGTTTTTTATGATCCACTTGTGATTCTTTATTACTTTTGTTTCCATGGAAACCTCGTAACTGAAATTCTGTTGATGTGCATTTGTCCTCTGTGGTTTCGAGGCTGCTTTTAAAATGATTTCGCACAAACTAACAGTTCTGATTGTTGCTGAAGTTCTAAAAAGACAAAATAAGCTCAAATCAAAGGTTTGACGTCATTAAACTGAGTCTGATTGATCCTCTGTTCGCTTCACTCTGCTGCTGATCGTCACCTGGTCCAGGCAACAAAGATTTAGTCTCGTTGACATAATGACATTAATGTAGTTTGTTTTACAGGTTTGAGTCTCACCTGCATCATCACCAGGATCAAACCTACAGCTCCATCATGTGGTCAGTTTCAATCACTACATATTTCTAAAAAGAATCAGGTCATGATATTCTTCCATTTTCATCATTATTATTAGTTTAAAGACCAAGTTTTGTTCTCTTTTAGCGCAACATGGAGGTTTAGCACAGACTGAGGTTGGAAGTGGACTCAAAGCCAAACAGCCTGAGATATTAAACTACTGCAGCAGAGTGTCTTTCTGCCATGTGACCACACCGCCACCTACTGTTCATGTGGCGCCAGTCCTCCAGTCAGAACAAGGACTAATGTTTATTACTCATGTAGGGATGTAATCTACGTTCATTCAGCATGAGGGCTAGAAAACATTTGTTATTTCCTGCTTATGTATTTATTTGTATTATTCTCATGCATGATTAAACAATTCAAAGTTTCATGAAGCAGAGAAAGAAGAGCCCTGATTGGTGGAGAGAAGCATCGTCACAGCTCCTGTTCCCTCAAAATAAACAGTCCAAACACACACACACATACACACACACACACACACTAATGAAAGAAGAATCACAGCACCGTTACTATCTTGCACATTTCAAACTCCTGGCTTTCATCTAAAAATGCATCACTTTAAAAGATGATCACCTGTTTTGTCTGTTAAATCAGCTCTCAAATGAACGTAGGAAGAAAATTACAGTCATTTTTAATATATATCATATAAAGCAGGACAAAATGTTCTCAGATTTATGTGGGAACTAAAATATTTGATTTGTTCCATGGTTTGGCTGTAAGTTGTGCAGTGAACAGTTCAGACCACTAGATGGCGTCTGACGACCCGCTTTAACCTGCAGCTTTGCTCTTTGATCATCAAGTTATGTGAAGCTTTTATTTGACTTTTCAACGCGTGCAGCTTGTTCACTGCTTTGAGGGTGATTTTCTACTTGATGTTGATGCTGCAGTGTTTCCATTTCAAATATAAGAATTCACGTTTGACTTGTAGCTGTTGGAGTGAGATATGTCAATATATCCTATAATATTATTTTTAAGCAGCAACATGAACCAAGAGTCTCAGCACACAAAGTCTTATGAGACTGAATGATAATATAGATTGATTTGTTTTAAATGAGTTGGTCAGTAAATGACAGCGTCGACCTCAGCAGTAAAATACAGACAGAAAACTCAGCACCATGTTTTATCATTTCAGAAAGAGTGATGAAAAGAAGCCTGCACACATCATCTCTGCACAAACTATTTATTAACCAAATCAAAGCACAGCAGCTCTTTTATAATTCAGCCAGTCTGAAGAATTACAGATTGAACCTTTCACAATTCCTTCATGTGCCTTTTCAACATCAGTGTTGATGTTCAGAGGTTTTGTGTGTTGCTCACATCCAAGAACAGATAAAATCAGTATCCAAAGAATCATATTGGAGCAGTGATTTAAATGTGAGTGTGAACATCTGTGGTTCGAACGGCGACCGCACTCAGGGGTCTCAGGTATTTCCGAGGCCTGCGGTGGAAGTGAGGCGAAGCCGCGAGGGGCCTCTCGCCGCATCTATGAGAGAGGAAGAATCTGTGGAGGTATTTGGCGGCAGTCTGGGGGCTTTCCTGTGGAGGTGGGGCTGGAGGGGAAGAAGGAGCCCGGTGCCCCGGGGGCCTCTGGGATACCACAGCAGGAGGCGGGGAGGCCGAGGTCAGCGCAGAGGAGGCTGCGTGGAGGGGAATGGATGAGCAGAAAAACACCGGCAGCAACAGAGCGTAAATCTGTAAAGAAAACTGTGCAGTCAAAAAGACATCACATGTCAAATCAATCAGCTGCAGCATTGATGGACACTGTCGTGTCCGTCTGTCGTCAGACGTTAAAGGAAAAAGCATTTTACCTTGGAACAAGTTTACCTTATAAAACATTGAATGCATCACGCTGCGGAATTGAACGATTTTACAATCGGATCTGTTGACCATTTTGTCAAGTTATTTTAATTCAGTGGTTTATTTACTTGATATCTGGTTTCCCAGGAAGCTATAAATATGTTTGACTTTGTCCTTGAAGCTCTGTAGGTGGCGCACTGTTGCAGAAATGTCTGTAATAGAATAAAGTCTATGCTGCATAACTGTTACTTTAAAGTAAGTGTTTAATCTTTGTGAAAACATTCACTTTGTGAAATATCCAAATGTGAAATTGTTGTTGTGTCCTCAGGTTTGACTGCGTCCACTGGAAGCTGCAACGTTAATGAGAGAATCTGTTCAAAAACAGGACAGAACATTAATTTATTGTACATCACTGGCTGAACGTCTCATTTTCTTCATCCCAGTTTGACAGTGCTCCGAGGCTTCTGCTTTTCAGTCCTAAAATTGCCAAAATATAAAACAGAATTATAAGAAAAGAGAAAGATTCAAATCCATTAAAATCATTTGTTATTATTGTTGGAAATCAAACAAAAGTAGAAGATGATGATTTTGATTTTCTTTTGTTACCAGACGACTCAGGTCTTTGTGGCAGCCTGGATGATCTGAACCTTCATGTCATGGAGATGAATAAATATATTTTAGACGGAGCCGGAGGAGGAGAAGAGGAGGAGCAGGAGGAAGGAGGGTCGCAGACTGGGTCAACACAGTGTTTCCTGTCCTCTGGGACGTCTGGATCACTCATCTCTCCTCCTGCACTCTTTCATCTCTCGTCACTCCGTCACCACGGGCCGTTTGGTTTCAGTTCATCTTGACCAGAGGGCCGACCACTGATCGCACCACACTGTCTGATGAATGGGTGAAAACTGAGTCCTTTCAAAGCCTGAGGTTCCCAAAACTGATTGGATGAAACGATTGCACAACTTCTCTGCTGTCTTTTTAATCAAACATGCTGTAACTACTTTTGCTGCACCTGGAAAATCCAGTTTGTCTCTTTGTGCACCTGCAAAACAATCTAAAGCTGTGTCCTTGGGGCACAAATGAGAAATTTCAATTTCAGCTCTCATCTCACTTCCAGCTGGTTTTCTTTTAGTTGATTCATCTGCTTTACTTATTCAAAGGTTTTATTATTTTACTGACTTATTTTTTAATCACCATTTTTAACAAAGCTTCCTATTTGTATTTCTTTGTGACTCGGAACTTTCATCTATGATCTATCTTGTTTTTATTCAGATATATTTAAACATGGTCTTTACTTCGATGCATTTCTGAGTTAAAGTTGGAAAAAGGAATGAATGAATGATGAATGAATTAGATTAATTGCCAGATATAAACTTTAGTTTATAGAGTGTTTCAGTGTTCCTGTCACATAAGAACCATGTTGACTTTGCATCCTTAGTAAATGAATAATCCAAAAAAAACGTAAAAAAAATTTCAAGATTACTTTATTATATATATTTGGATATGAAACAGTCGACAGGATACATTTCCTAAGTAGGAAACGTGTTATCGCTCCACATAGACAGACGAGATGCAGAAAACAAACCATAGAGGATTTGAATGTGGCCGTTTGATCCTCTGACTAGACGACAGAAATCTAAACATCAGATTTGAATTTTCAAAGACCTGATGATGAATTTCCTGTTTTGACAGTTTCCCTCTGATCTATTATTAAGTAACACAAATAAGAGATCTGATAATCGACTTCCTGTTCAGTTGTTCCACTAAATATCTTCCATATGACCTGTCGCTCTCTTCACAAAACAGGAGCGTCCTTCACACGCGCAGCCTTTAACTGGCTTTCATCATGAAAAGAAGAGTTTTGCATGAGTAACACGCTCCGATCGGCAGCTCCTTCATGTGCGTCGCCTTCCCTGTTTTTCCACTGTCGTACAGTTGTCGTCCTCCAGTACAAACACGCAGAGCATTAAATTAAAAACCCCGGTTCTTTGTGTTTGCGCAGCAGGCAGGAAACATACAAAGGCTACATTTTACATTTACATTCACGTTACTCAGCTGATGGTCTCATCATCTGACAAACTATAATTTTTCTGTCTTTAATGGATCCCTGCACTATGAGAGACAAATCCTGCGCAATCAAAAAAAAAAAATGAGGCTGGTGATATTCTTTAGTTCTCTTATCAATAAATATCATATGAACCCGTCTTTAACAACAGGTCACTAATAAACTGGACCCTGTTGTTTGCAGTAAATGTGAGATCCTACAGTTCAATCAATTCAAATTTGGACTTTCGTCTTTCGAGGCTTTGACTTGGGTTCTAATTATCCATGAAGATCTGGTTTGAGACCCACAAGTTAACTGGTCTTTCGAGTGTTTACAGCATTTTAAAAAAAAAAAGAGAGAGCGCAGTGTTAAACAGGCTTAATGGTTCAACCTGCGGCGTTCCACCTGTGAAAAGGCTCATTTCTCCGACGGCGGCAGAAACTCACGTCTGAGCTGGTTTCCCATTAGGTCAGAGGCCAATTCTCTTTAGCTCCCCTTTCACTCCTCACACAGCAAATACTGCCGGGTCGGACGGAGGGAAAGCCGCTAGGCGCCGAGTTGCAATTAGACGCCCCATTATATAAAGGCATATTCAGATAACAGGGGCACCAATGAGGTCAGTATGTGCCTTTTGTTGTGGGATTAATGAGATTTTTAATAAAACAAAAAAATGCCCCCTTCCTTATTGTAATGACCTAATGAGTGTGCTGGTGGCGCCGGGCCACGGTGGTGGGAAAGTCCCGCCGTCGTACCAAGCTCTCGGCGGCCCCCCTCCGCTTCATGCCTACGTCCCTCCGTCCTTTCCTCGCAACTGCATCCCCCCAGTGCTGCCCCGTGCTTTCTGGACCCCCCCTCCGGTGTTTGTATTCAAAGCAAGGAACCAAAGGAGTGTTTAATTACCATAAAATGCTATCGGCATTTAGCCCTCTGACAAAATGAATGGCAACACAGAGCTCGCTGAGGTTATCAACAAGGGGACGACTGGTCAATTGGGTCATTGATTTGGATTGTTTGACAGACCCGGAGCCAAGGCCGCAGGAGCAAGCAAAGTTCAAAAATCCCCCTCAGTTGAATCGAGAAGTTTGTCACAGAATCTGTTGGAAGGGGCTGTCAGGAGCGATTAGGGGGCATGAAAGGGCTCAGCGATCAAACGGGGCCTGTCCCAACGCTGCGCATTTAATTAGAATTTGCATGTCTTTGTTCCTGACCCTTCAGCGGGCATGATCTGATTACAAGGGTGAACAGTTACCACCAGGAGAAAGGGGAACTCGCAATGTGCAACCGTGCTTGTTTGTGATCAGTTTTTTAAAATGCAAACAAATTCTCAGCCGCGCTGGTTCCTCCGCGGCGAACCGGAGGATCAGCGAAGACGAACGAGGACGACGAGGAGACGCTCGGTTAAAGCTTCTGCTGAAACGAGTTCCTTTATCTTCTGCCGAATTCTTGTCTCCCACTGAATGGTGGGAGTTTGGGGAGTGGAGAGGGGGACGCTCGCTGGCTCATTAATTGGGAGGCACAGCGCCCTTTGACCCCAATGATGCAGGGTGACAGGACAAACGAAGAGAGGCGATTGGCTGGCAGCTTCAGCGGTTGAACGTGCCACCAGCGGTGTTCCAGAGTGGAAAAGGGCAGCATGGAACAAAACACCGCTCGCTTCTTCTTTCTTTGTTCTTCTTTTCGGTTTTATTCACCTTTTTTGCTGTTTTTTCTCTCACTCTTTGTTTTCCTCTATTTCCACCCAGCTTTCACTGATGTAGTAAACTGAATTATTATGTTGCGCATTAAAAAAAAGAAAAACAGAAATTCATCTGTCTGTTGTGTGGATGTGACACCTGCTGCACGTCTGCACGTCCTCCAAGATGGATTCATTTCTTTTTCTGTAAATTTCTGTTATTAATATTATTTTTGGATATGTGGAGTTTTTTTTTTGTTTTGTTTTTTTACCTTGAGAATAAATAATTACAAATTAGTCACTAGTGGCTTTGATTATGATCCTGAGTTTTTAGATTTTAATTGAACGCTGATTATTAAGTTCGAAAAATTTGTTTGATATTTAATTATATGGTGAAGCGCTGTGTAACTTTTGTTTAGGAAAATGCTAATTAAATAAATCTTTGATGATGAAGTCTGATGTTTTGTTATAAAAAGATGAATATTATAAAAACTTGAGAAAACTGTAGATTATAAAAATATTGTAAGAAAGATTTTATTTCTAATATTTTTAAACTTAAAGCCATGTCAGCAATTCTGTTGCTCCTTTTCAAATTTTCCATACGAACAGTTGTTTCTAAATGAAATTTAGTTGGTAAATGTAAATATACAAAAATATCTTTTTGACTTCTGAATATTTACATACGTTTACAATATATACATTTTACCTCTAAAGTTACTTTTACATTTATATGTATTGTTTTTTTCTCGTTCCACAGCTCCTCTTATTTTTCCTTTACATTTGCACAACATAAATATTTGGCTTTAATTTTTATCAAAAATATTCATAAGAATTTTCATGTGTGCATACCTAAATTAATAAAACCTTAACAACAGCAATAATAATAATTAGTAGTAGTAGTGGTTCTATTATTATTATAACTTTTCAAACCTAATCATCCAGTTTTCACTTGGTGAATCATGATGGTTTAGTGAATTACTCTTTATATCTTTACTTGCATTTATCATTTCCATTTTATTTAAATTCCACTTAATTCTTCTTCTGTAGAATCTTTGAAGTCTTCTTTTGATTCTGAGCACAAAGTCTTATCATATTCATGTTTGCCTTCTTCATCGCGGTCACGTGCAAAAACAGCCGCGGCCCTGTGTCCTGCTCTGTATCAGTAAAATGTGATCTGATGCGATCTGAAGGATTCATGTGTTTGGGTAGAAACTTGTGTCATTGTCAGGCCTGTTTTCTGTGCGATGGTCATTAGTGTGTTGTGTTTGCATGTCCTCTCCTCTGCTGTCTTTGTTGAAGTGTCTCCAGTGTGTCTGGATGGAGGCACGCACTCTGTTCTGCTCCCACATGTCTCTTCACCTCCGCCCGCCTCCAGAGGACCACCTCCTCTTTCTCATCACACTTCTTTCCTCTTCCTCCAGATAACTTCTCCATCTCCAGCCTTTTGCACTCGTCTTTCTCCTTCTTTTTATCTTGCTTTTGTCTGGATTCTCCACTTCCAACTTCACTGACTCCAACTTCTACCAACTTCTTTCCTCACCTCGTCTTTTCAATCCATCATAACCATTAAACAATTAGGAATTTATGATTTGGTCTCATGTTCACGTTAACTGTTTTCTATTTAGGAGGGAACTAGTTTTTAGCTCAGAAGTCACTGATCATCACGCATCATCAAGCTGCTTAAAGTTTTTCTATTGGATCAAAGAAATGTCGATTTTCGGCAACCTGCACAAAAAATGACACCGAAAATGTGGAAGTTGTTCCTGAGTCCGTGTATTAATCTCCTCTCTACAACCATGTGTTTGACAAAGTGTTGAACCTCAATCATGATCCTATCACCTGTTACCAATGAACCTGTTTACCTGTGGAAGGATCCAAACAGGTGTTTTCAATCAGTCCACAACTTTCACAGTCTTTTGTTGCTCCTGTCCAACTGGTTAGAAACATGTTGCTGCATCAGATTCAGAAGAAGCAGATATTTACAAGAATCAATGAAGCTGATGATCAAACATGAAATATATCGACTTTGTGCTGTTTTACATTGATTATATGTCGAATAGGATTAGACAATGATAACATTCGGTTTTATTTATTTTTTGCACAGCGTCTCAACTTTTTGGGAAAAATTCTGCTGCAACTCATTTGTTCCTCCACCTGTTTTTCCTTAACGGTCCATTACTCCTCAGTCAGCAACTCCCTCATTCTTCAACAACAAATTTAGTTTTTAGTTTCTCAGAGATTTGCAAGTATTTTCTGGTGCCATTTAAAGTATTACCTGCTTGGGCAAAGACGGTCATTTCTGATGATTATAACTCCTGAGAAAAATGATGACGCACAGTTGCACGTCTTTGTCTTTCTTGATGCCATACGTCACAACTTGCCATCTGATGGAGCTGGTAGTCCACTGTTGTGGTCAGACGGTTTCAGTCACTGTTACTCTTTCCATTATGGTTTTCGCTTGACTTTGACAATGAAATCGTACTTTGTCAAAAAATGACGCACATGTTCGATGTCTCTGAATCCGCATCGTCAAATGATGCACGTATTCACGTCTTTGAACCCGCTTTGCAGCGTCACAACTCGCCATTTGTCGGAGCTGGCAGTCTGCTGTTGTATTCAGTGGCTTTCAGTCACTGTTCCTCTTGTACTTTCCATTATGGTTTTCACTTGATTTTGACAATGAAAATGTACTTTGTCAAAAAAATGACGCGCGTGTTGATGTCTTTCAATCTGCAGCGTCACAACTTGCCGTTTGTCGGAGCTGGCAGTCTGCTGTTGTATTCAGAGGGTTCAGGTCAACTGTTCATCATGTACTTTTGATTACGTTGTTTGTTTTATAAATGTTTCACAAGACAGAAAGACAGCAAGCCCTGGGAATCACTTTATAGCCGGTCATTTTCCCAATGACAAAGGCTGACGTTGGAATGACGAAAGTTGAAATGATATGATTTCGCTTGCCGAGCTCGATGCACCGAGGCGGAAAACGGGCTCCTTGTGCTCTGCCGCGGTTTCTGTACTCCCTGAACCCTGAAATAATGACCCTTCCTTGTTCATTAGTGTCTACTCGGTCAATCATAACACATCAGAAATGAGTTTAGCATTCAGGCGCAGGACAATTGACCTTGTGTGTGCCCTTCCTCACCAGCGAGCTGTCACAGGGCTTCATCCAAATTGAGGCAATTAGCTGCAATGTGTCTCACCCATTAAGCTGAGTGTCTCCACTGTGTCCTAATGACAGCAGCAGGACATGGCCTAATCAGCTCCAGCCTCTCCCCAGAGTTCACATCCACTGCTTGCTGGTCCACCCAGGGAGAGAGAAGGACTGGGGGCAACAGCTAAAAACTATTGCCACCAGTCAACATACAGTACAAGATAAAATCACACTCATCAGTTCCATTAAGAATCACGTCCTCGTGCAATAAAAGCACAGAGTCTGCAGTGAGAAGACACATCAAGATCTCTTTTAATGTAATTTGTGAGCTGCAAACCCAGCGGTCCCTCTCCTCTCCCTCCCTTACGTCTCACAACAGTGGCTTGCAGTTAAGGTTGAATACACTAGAGGTGGTTGGTTCTACACTGATAGTGATGCATGGAAAAGTTTATGAAATTGACTGTCAAGTAAACACAGATAGACAATGAACCTACTTCAACTGCACAAAAACAAAAATGAAAACCTTGAAAACACCATGAGGCAGGAATCAGACTAAACTGTCTAATTGATGATCATGCGACTAACTTTAATGAAAACATATTCAAACGCATTTCATCTTTCATCTCAAGCTCAGGTCTGATGACAACGCAAACAACCCCCTTTTTAAAATGATCACAAAAAGGAAAACTGTAAACATTTAAGGGCGACGTGATCAGACTTTTGTACATAGATTCCCAAGAATGTGTAACAGAATCAGATTTAGACACCCACAATCTTTGATGTCTTCATAGACAGAGTGCAGGTCTCCTCCAAGCTGACGGTCAAAATGTTGGAAAAGAAAACAAAATATGAGAATTATTCATCTTGTATTGTGACTTAAGTGAATCATAACATATCAGGTATGACATTAACCTGCAGATTCTCCTCTTCAAGATGGGAAACTTCTCCATAGATGTCAGTTTTTAAGGCACAACAAAGGACAAAATGTGGCTTGAAACAGACTATTTAAACCTTTTTTTTTTTTAGCCTAGCTGATTGCTGCCTTTTGCTCCTCTGTCCCTTGCAAGTCTCACACCTGGTGGAGATCATAAAGCTTTTGTCAACATTTTAAATGCATGTCCTGGTGTTAACATGGCTCTTGTCATTTGAAATTCTTCCTTCTGCTTGTATCTATATATTAATATATACTGGTATTTCTCGTGGTCATTTTGTAACTTTTGGCGCAAAGTGATATGTAAAAAACCCAAAACAGACACGTTTCACCAATTAATGGTGAGAAAACAATAAAATACCAATGCAACTTGACCAGAAAGCTGGATTTTAACTATTAAGCAATTTGTTCAAGGGCAACATGTAGATCAGCAGAAATACTTTGTTCAGATTCTTTGTACCGTTTGGGAGATTTGAACTGGCATCGTTCCAGCCACAAACCCACTCCTGTAACCTTGAGGCCACCACCTGAGCCTAAATGGGATCTGCACCGATGATTCCTGTCCAGTTGACCTCCCCTTGTCCTCGTTCCGTTAATGCAACTCATTTTGTCCTGATCTCACATGTTCTGAGGTTGTTGGGTTGTACAAGCTCTCTGGACTGAATTTACATGTACAGATTCTTCACTGGGAGGCAGCGGACTCGTTAACATTTATCTCAGTTAAAGTTAGCAAAAGAGATCTTTGCTAGTCAGAAATATCTCGAGCAGCATGAACAGCTGTTGATCAAATCCATCATCAAGACAAGCATTGTGAGAGTCAGACTTGGCTTTCTATTCCGTGTTGAAGTTTGATGACCACAAAGAAGACAAGCATATCCAGCTCGGGGAGGTAAGTCGTAATACTCACTCGTTTCATTAGCAAACCATGTGATAACCTGTGAAATCAAAAATGAGAAGAGGTAGAAATTGTCAGTACCATTAGCCACCAACAGGGTCATCAAAAGGCTGTAAAGAGTAAATTCAGACTTACTGTTGCCTGATCCTTTGAAGAAGCTGACTGAGCTCCACAATCCCATCAAATAGATCAATGGATGTCAAATGGATCAATAACTTCACGACAGGATTCTTGTGAGATGGACCCAAATTATAGTTCTCTCAGTGACAAAGAATACGAAAGCAAAACGCTAAACTCATGGAACGTTAGTAAGAGAGATGCTAAATGTTGTCATTTTAAACCCATTAAAAACATTCATCAACAATCACTCAAGGTCATTAACATCAGTAGCTCATGTCTGGTCACAAGGATAATATGAATATATATGTGATTGTCAGTGATAAGTGGAGATGACAAACTTTGGCTATAACAAGGTCAATGTTCACCAAAGGTACAATGCTAACTAAAAAAATGTTAACGTTAGCTGCTAAAGCTGGCTACAGAAAGGCTAAGATTACGGTAAAAGGTAAAAAAATATTAAACCTAAGTTACATTAGCTGTTAATTCGACCATCCAAAGACTAGCAAAGACAAAATGTCTGTAACATTAGCAGCTCCACGTGGTGCAGCATCCTGATCCACATCCAATATCCTGATCCAGATCCAACATCCTGATCCACATCCAACATCCTGATCCAGATCCAACATCCTGATCCAGATCAGAGAAAACACTGAAGCAAACCTGTAGCTACATGAGAAAATAGCTACGGTGTAGCTTTAAGCTAACGGTGCATCCGTCTGCACCAAACTGTGCAGAACAACGTCATGTTTTTAAAGAGAAACAAAAGAAGCCATAAATATAGAAACAAGGTTCAGACTCACACGTCACACGTTTGACCTTCCATGAAAACTTTCTGTCTTTAACACAAAACCATTTCAACGTTTTAAAAAGATTTGACTCCTGGAAACAGCCGCATCATTCGTGGTTGAAGTGGTTTTACAAATCATCTGAAAGTCTGAATCATTTCATTCACTATAATATAAGACACATTTATGATATCTGTTTCTAACACAGACAATTTAAGCAAATTGTAGTACCCATGATCCTTTGCAAACAGGACAGCATTTTAACTCCATTTCTAGGAAAAGCTCCAGGAGTTCATGTAGAAGATGGAGAGATTTTACAGACAGACAAGAGAAGATGAAAGGAAGCAACAAAAAGATTTTAAAATGATCACGAAATAAATGATGATTAATGATAAAACAGAGTTTGTTGATGTAAAAGCATTCGTGCCTGCCTGGTTAATGTGTGTGTGTGTGTGTGTGTGTGTGTGTGAGTGAAATAAAAGCTGGTCTTGTTTAGCGGCCGCTAACAGTGAAAAAGGCTAATAGGCCTGACCTGCCGCTCACCCCGAGCTGCACAACCAGAACGAGAAAGAAAAACAGAGAGAAGAGGAGCCGGTATTCTTCTTGTGCACGAACGAGAAGGATGAACGAGGGAACGAAGCAGCGCCGGGTGGAGGATTAGTGCAGGCTGTGCCCCTCTAAAGAATGGAGGGAGAGACGGAGGAGGGAGGAGGGAGGAGGGGTGGAGATATGAAGGGATGGAGGGATGGATGTCTCTCTCTCTCACTGAACTCACTGTTCATCTGCTGTCACTTCTTAGATGTTGGGGGTCACTTTCAAAAGGAAGATACACAATCAAACATATGTGATATGAGACACTGAGGCACACACACACACACACACACACACACACACACACACACACAGGTGGTTCCGACAGTTGTGATGTCAACTTAAATCCTCTGCTGCCTCTTTGTTCTTCTGCTTCTTGCAGAGAAGGAATAATAATCATTTTATTATTATTACTAATAAAGTTATGAATTATTGAACAAAACTATCCTGAAA
Source organism: Holacanthus passer (assembly GCA_025331565.1). Taxonomy (NCBI): domain Eukaryota; kingdom Metazoa; phylum Chordata; class Actinopteri; family Pomacanthidae; genus Holacanthus; species Holacanthus passer. Next base: position 2,552,032 of record JAFREQ010000090.1, on the reverse strand, counting down.
ACAAAATGAGAGCAGCAGCTGAAACGTCAGCAGATCAAAGTCTGTCTATCATCCTTGTACAGAAGGTGAGAAACTGCAGTTCTTCAGTTTGATGATTGAATTATAAATGAATTAACATCATAATTCATGTTCAGTCCAAATATTTGAACTGAAACAACACATTTTGACAGAATGAACTCAGCTCCTGTCGTTTGAATTAGGCCGAATAAGAAACTAGCAACATGTTAATGACCGAAGCTTTTGGTTGAGTCAGCTTCATGATGACAGTTACAGCTGATGGACAAGGTCACAAAATCACTATTTGACATGTCTATAAAATGTTTGTTTAATATTAACGGGAGGCAAACACACATCTGTACGTGTGTCACACTGTTGTGTTATTGATGAAGCCTCCGAGTGAAGCTCAGGATGAACCGATGTGTGTGTGACAGGACGATCATCTCTCTCACTTCCTGCAGCCATTGTTTATTTGTTGTTCCAATCTTGTCAACTCAACACACCTCAGAGGTGACTGGCGCCCGACCGGCCCCTCCTCCTTAATAGTTTTGGTAGTTTGTCGCCGTGGGGATGTCAAACCAGGAAGTGACACCTTATAATAATCACTGACATGTTGTTGTGGAAACAAGCTGTAGCACTTAATGACGGCTTCTCTCTCTCGCTGCCGTCGCCGCAGTCACGGCAACCGCCTCGCCGCTTTCATCAGCTCCGAGGTGGAAAGAGAGAGGGGCTGCCAGCTACTGACAGAGCAGGACGGCCTGGAGTGTGTGTGTGTGTCAGTGTGTGTGTCAGTGTGTGTGTGTGTGTGTGGGTTTGTAGTCAGATTAGTTAAGTTTATGTGTGTGTGTGTGGTCAGTGGACAGAGTCAGTCACTGAGCTGCTGCCTCCTGTCTCAGTGATTCTCACACACACACACACACACACACACACACACACACACAGGTTTAGGGAAAGATGAAGGTTTGGGTTAAAATAAGTACTTTGTTAAATGAATGAACAAACTTTGGATCCATCAGTTCAACAGTTTTCTGGTTGTAAGAGGAGCAACAGAGTGAAGAGTTGTGAACAAGGCTCCATTCAGACTGAGATTATTCAGGGAATCAGAACGTGCACGACATGATTCATGTACACGCACGTTAAAATCACTCAGCAAAATTGATCAACATTAATTTCATCAACGGTCAGATGAAAAATGACATTGTGAACAGTAAAAAATTGAATCTGATTAAAATATGACCAGTGAGTTTTGTTACATCTCCCAAACACTATGCACACGTTTTCTGTCCATCTCTGTTGTGAACTGTCAAATATTCAACATGCCACAAAAATAATCTGAAGAAATACTAAAATAAAAATGACCCTCCAGAAGATGAAACGCAGTCGGGGGAAGCTGCATCTGTGCCTCACCTGCGTTGTCGTGACGATGAGAAAACTCAAACTGAGCTGCCTGTCAATGAAACTGTGTCTAATTTATAAGATTAGATCCAATCACATTAAACAGATTCCCTTTATTTGCTGTTCACGTGAGACAAACACAAGACACGAGATGTGAGAAAGAGTTGAATTTGCAGACTCTGTGTGAACACACACACACACTCACACACAGCGCCCAGTGGTTAGTGGTTACCAGGCAGGCTTACTGGTGCGGACCAGAGGACCAGCGAGGAGGTCTGAGATGCTAACTGACAGGCCCAGTGTCTGACGGGTGGAGGCGGTGTGGAGGGTGGTGCTGCTCTTATTAGGCAGCGCTGCGTGGGCTTTGACCTCTCACACACTTCATGAGTTCACTTAATGAAGGCCTGAGCCTCAGCGCCTCTCGGCTCCGTCCGGCCTCACATGTATAACACAGTCGTGACGGTCGGCGGTTTGTGGTGATGGTTTTTCTGTCCCAAAGAGCCGGGACGCGTGAGGCTTTTATTTTGAAAACCGAGTTTTTTTTCTTACGTTTTAAATCGTCTCAAGGTCAAAAGCAGAACATGATTTTTGATCAGTTTCTATGATGTTGGATGAAACTTGTGTTTGTCTTTTTAGAGTTAGAATTAGAGTGAAAATGAACTGGATGCTGTGTAATGAAAACAGATGGAAGTTAATGACTAAATGTGGCAAATAATTGTTAACTTATTTCTCTTTGTGAAAGTCATCAGTTGTAGCTGCTGATGACTTTGATCGTGTAACTTTAATATGAAATGTGACATTAGCTCATTAAAGCTGATGAAATAAAGAGTGTAAACGATGTGAGAGCGCAGAGGTGTGTTCAGGTTGAGTACAAATCTTTCCTCTGTGATTAAAGTCTTGAACTGGACGCGCAGATCTGCTTCCAGGTCGGAGCAGTTTGTCTCCGTCCTCTCCGTCTCTTCGGCCCCTCGGTTTCAGCCGGGTTGTGTCGGCTGAGTCGTGAATTAAAAAGGACTTAGCAACATGCCAGCTCCTTCAGTCTAGAGCCATGGACACCACGTATGCATTTTATGGACACATGGTCGACCAATCAACCGCCAGATTAGACTGGATATATGAAATTTAAGTCATATTTGTACTGGACAACTGTTACCTGGGAACATAATGGAATTTATTAATTTCACCTCCTGGTATCTGAACTTTTTCTCAACAAACGAGTTAACTTTGACTCGTCCATGTCGGTTTACATAGACAAGCATCCTGATTGTTTTTCTTATGAATATAAAATATAAATAGGAGCAAAAAGGAACAAGATTACTTAAAGCATCAATTTAAAATCACTTCCCCAGCAAATGAACAACAATCACACAGATACTACAAATATACAAATTACTATAGTGCTGATTGATGCAGAACGAATGTTGTGGGACGACGTCTGTGTGCAGTGAAATTTGCTCTGACGTTTTTACTTTAGAAATGATGGACGTGGCAGATTTGCATGAACTCAGCATTTATTCACGTGAGACGTCCAAGCAAAGCCCAGTCCTGCGTAAAGAGTCTTCATGTATGTCTTTTAAAACACACAAACCTGGCAGCACTCAGAGAGCTGGCTCAACAAGCCGATACATTTGTTCTTTCAATGATGAAAGTGATCCACCGTCGGGCTGCAAGCGCTGGTCTGATTGGACTCAAGGCTTCGTCAGTGAAATGTGACACGACTCGACTGGAATGTTTCATCGACGCCAACTTTGATTTGCTCCGGGGGAGGGACGGGGGAGCGATCGCTGCTGCAGATTACTGACAATAAAAAATCTCTGTCAGCTATATGTTGCACAACAAGTGAATCATTGTAAAGCAGAGCGAACAACAAGTCACGAGCGAACCGTGATAACCGAACGATTACAGCCACGGAGGAGTGACGTCTATTCAACTATATATATACCAATAATAATAAAACCTGACTCATGCAGCTTGAAAGCAGACTTTGCTAAACTGTTAGCAAAAAATTAGTGAGACGAAAACATTAAGATAAATAAATGAAATCAGATAAAAGAAAAAATAGAAAAAACATTCATTTAAGTGCAAATACCCCAAAAACATCTGTCTGTAAAAACACTTTTCATTATGTTCCAGCTGGGTGGTTTGACATCACAGTTCAGAATTCACTGACTCGCTTCATAAAGTTTACATCTTCTTTTTTTGGTTTCAGAAAACATGAAGAGACTCAGAAGAGACATCAACAGACAGATGGCAGCGTCGGAGCTTTCTTCAAATACTGAAACACACGAATGACGACTGTTTTATTTCAGATGCAATCGAGGAGGCAGCGGGACACCGTGTGGTCACATGACACTCCCGTCCTCCGTCTCTGTCTCACTTCAACTGACGAATTCAAGCATGCGTTTCCCGTTCTGCTCGCTTTAGCGTCATCGCCGCGGCTTGTACCATGTGACCCGACGTCGCAGCTTCTGTCTGACTCTGACTCTGCTGTTTGCATCTGGTCCTGGACGTAACTAACAAAGTAACAAACAGGCTTCGCAGCAACTTGGGATCCAAGCAGGTGTTTTTGGATCAGTCCACAACTTTCACAGTCTTTTGATGCGGCCCCAGTGTCGTACCGGTACCTTTACTTTAAAGGATTAGTGTCCTTCCCTCTGATTCGCTGACAGATTGGAGGTACGCGCTGACATCAGCAGGAACCACAGGAAGAAGCCTGGAGGTTTCAGAGGAGCTGCTGAACTTTCTGTGCACTCAGGCGTTCATGACGATTAAATTATAGGCTTTCATGTTGTTGTGGAAGCTGGCATCAGCAGGTGGATCCTGTGTGGACGTGCTTTACTTACTGTATGCCGTGGGGACATAAATCTGTTTACACAGTCACATTGTGGGGACTCGTCTTCCATCTGGGGACAAACGCACGTCCCCAAAACGTTAATCATTCAATTTCAGGGTGAAGACTTGGGCTGAGGTTAAAGTGAGGGCTCGGGCCGTCTCCAGGAAATGAATGTAAGTCTATGTAATGTCCTCTGAAGTGATGGAAACATGACTGTGTGTGTGTGTGTGTGTGTGTGTGTGTGTGTGTTATGTTGTCAGCTCCTGTTGTTATTTGCCTCCTGGCTGCGGGTGTGAACTGCTGTGCCCCGACTGTTGTGTAATACAACTGTATGGAAAAATGGACAAGGGAGTGATCCTGCATGTCTCTGTGTGTGTGTGTGTGTGAGTGTGTGTGTGTGTGTGTGTGTGAGTGTGTGTGTGTGTGGTGCAAGAACAACTGAAATCCTTTAATTAACAGTGGTACTACAACACAACACATCATTATCAGTGAAAATCCTGCATTTAAAGTTTGACTTAAGTAACAAGTAAACAAGTACTGAAAGTAAAGTGTGTGTAAAAATGATTTAACACTGCTGTGAAAACGACAGAAGTGGAAGTTGTACATGTACAAAAGAAAAAGTCTCAAGTCTTAAGCGTCACGTCACATGAAATTGTGACGATCTCCCCCAGTTTTCCACATTTAAACCAGTTTGAAGTTTAGGGTCACAAAAAGTTAAGTTTTATTTTCAACATTAAAGAAAAGTGTTGATTAAACCTTGTAAATCTTACTGATATTTGACATGTTAAAGTGAAAACAGATGAACGTCTGTGGTTTGATGATTGGAGCAGTATTGGACGACCTGTGTGTTCAGCTTTGACAAACACTGCAGTTATGAATGAGCCATTTATACAGTTTACGTTATAAATGTGGCTTTAAAACACAGTTAGCATCAGTTTGCATGAGACACACACCCAGTTCTTGTATTTGTGGTTGAATGGATGTTAAACCTGCATGTTTGTGGTTGTGCTACTTTACTTTGTGTGTGTGTGTGTGTGTGTGGCTCCGATCTGTCAGCAGCAGGGTTTCCGTCCCCGGAGTCCAGGGGGATTTGGTCCCAAGGTTTGTTGACTGACCAGTAGGTCTCAGACTTAAATCCTGCCTTGACCTTTGACCCCGACACTAATTACATGTAGCCCGAGTGCTGACGGCTATAATACATCCCGGGCTGAATAGAAAGCCTCCCAAGGTTGTCTACAAAAGACACGGAAGCTGCAGAGCCGAAGACGCCTTGAACCTTTAAGCCCGGACCGAGACCCACGACTGCGAGGAGAAGTAGTGATCACCGGAGGGACGGAGGCGTTTCCCAAAGCATTACCATGACCTTTGTTCTGCTGTAATCCCACGGACAAATAATGATGTCAGTGATAAGGTGGCGTTGGGAAAGCGGATGATGATTGTTCAGGATCAGGGGTCGAGGCAGCGTTCTGGGGCCTCAAGTAGAAAAGATTTTTATGCAAAAAACTTGACCCGATTAGATCAAATCTAACCTTCAGCTCAACATTGGGAAAAATAAACAGGAGATCACTGACTAAATTTGGCAGAAGATGGAAGACGTGAAAACATTTCATTCTTTAAAGGGAACCAAAGGTTTACAAAATCATAATGTCGACTCATAAAAGATTTTGGGGTTCAGTGTTTTTTAAGATCAGGTTTTATACATCGTTTGTGGAAAGTGAAGTTTTCTCTGTTACTGATCAGCTACTACTGACAGTATTGGTCAATCCCTCCGATCTGATATCATCTGTCAAATTATTTATATGGTTATTTTATTAGTATATGATGTTGAAGCTGATCAAACCTCAAAGACTCAAAGACAAAAGCAGAACAGTTGGTTGCAAACACACACGTGAGATGATGTGAGATTATCACTGGTTGGTTTTATGAACAGGCTCTGAATACTGTTAGAGATGATTGTCACCCAGCGTCCTCTCTTTGAAACATGTCCCACAGAAGGAGATATTAAATTTTCGTCCACCTGTTTTTCTGCACTTTTTCCATTTGTACATCAGAGACACGATATTTAAAAGAGGCCTGACCTGAAAAAGAAAAGAAGTGTATAAAAGAAAAAACTGATTTTTCATGACTTATCTGGTGATACCTGCTTCTTCTTCTACAACTAGACAAATCAAAACCTATTGTTGTAACTACGTCACCAGTTCGATGGTTTAATCAGTTGGGACCTGATAAAAAAACACCACAGGATCCATGTGACAGACGGGTTGTGAAACATAACAATAGACAACGTTGTTTAAACTTGGAGCAAATCCAAAGAAGTAAATACCCTGAGGATAAAGGTCTTTACTGTTTTTGTTCATATAAAGTGTTAATTCACGATCTTCTCTGTTTGTATTCATGGCTGTTAAACTTTGTCTCGTGTGTGTTGTTTGCTATATGAGCTCCTCCAAATACTTTATATTCCCAACAACTTTTATTCTCACGTCAACAAGGTTCATTGACCTCAAACACAAAAACAGAACTATTGCATATAAACCACATAAACACACGTATCTAGATTATGTCAGAAGATAAATTTGATTGCGGTGCTTTTTTCAGTAGTCGTGCAGAATCCCAGCCCTGAAGGGTGTAACACACCTATGAGCTGTAACAATAGCTCATTAGGAAACAATCCCAGGTGGAGGTGTCTGTGTTTTCACAGTGATAAAAGCTTTCAGATTAGCATGAGGAGAATTAAACCCGCGGTCCAAAACCAACACAGACGGCCTGGAAAAGAAAGGATGACTGTTTAAAAAATGAGGAGGAGAGAAACCAAAGGATTGAAGGTGAGGGCGGATGAAGGCGAAGCTCAAATCCAAAAGCAAACAGAGGATAATTCCATCACGTCTTTTCTCCGTGATGACAGACGGCGTGCACTGCAGACGTGCAGCAAAGGTCGTGACCTCACCGTGATCCCACCACGCTTTTTACATCTTCACCTGCTGAATCTGCGTTTGTTGACTCAAACCTGCATCAGGCACAAAATGATGATGGGGCCCCTGTGAGGGCCAGTTATGAATGAATACTGTACTTTCATATTATTTCTTTGAGACTGCAGGTTGAGCTTGGTTGAACATGTTGTAACTGTAACCAGCATTTAGTAACGATGTCTTATTGTTGAGTCAGTAAAGAAGTCTTTTTCCCTCCTGTCTGCAGATCGTCCTCTCGGGCTGCGTCTCAAACTAATCAGCGGGATTCAACAACCTCGTTTAACCTGAGAGGTGAAACTCAGCGCTCAAAGAAAATCTAACACACAACAGCTTGGGAAGCTTTGAACTGGACAGTGATGATTGAAGGTGAGTGTATTCACATTTTTATTATCTCTTATCTGGATTTTGGGCAGTTAAAAAAAAAAAGATTTTAGTGAGTAAATCAAATTGAAATTGTTAAACTGGGGGGTTGAAAATAGGATTGTTCCCAAGAAGCATGTGTGGACGTGTGTGTGTGGGTTTGTCAAGGTGAGTCAATGTGACACCTTCACATGTATTTGAGTGTGTGTGTGTTTAACGATTGTATGAAAGTATGCTGAAAGTATGTCGAGGCTCAGAATCGTGTGATGTCCTGTGTGCGTGTGTGTGTGTGTGTGTGTGTGTGTGTGTGTGTGTGTCACATGTCGGTGTGTAGCATCCTGCAATATCGCTGTTTGCAAAACACGCCTCACGGAGCAGGTATGTGTCTCCTGCAACGGCAAACAGGTAAGAACAAATCTGCAGCATCCAGAGGAGATGAGCTGCCTCTGAGGACGAATCCTTCACATTCTTTCTTTTGTTGTGACTGAAACACAAAAATACGCTTCGGATCACGTCTCCGCAGACGTCGCTGGAAACGGCTTTTGTTTGACCACAAATATTGAAGAATTAACTTAAATATTTAGATAAGAGCATAATAGTTTTACTCATTTTAATTTTTGTGTGGTGAGTGAGCCAAAAGTATGAAGACACCACAAATAAGATGAGCTGTCAGTTAAATACCAGACGAGCTGATGGAGGTTACGACGTGAACAAAGGAGCAACCAAGTCAAACATTCGAATACATCGCTGCCATATGTGACAGAGACAAACGGCCTCTGATGGTTTCATCCCATCGCTGTGTTTCTGCTCTGTGATCTGCTCCACATGTAGAGTAAGAAACTGAGAACTGATTTTCTAGTTGTGTCCTAAATGTCACTGGCTGAGTTTTCTTCCCAAACACAGATCTGCAGCTCGTAGGTTTGCTCTTTTTGCCTCTGACGTTGTTGCTGAGGTTCATAAAAACAGAAAACACTTTGTTCTTTTTGTTATCGCCAGAGATTTTTAGGTTTATGAGTCAATAAGTTGCCAGAAAGTCTTACAGCGAGTCTCTCAGTGTGTTGGTCGTCGGCTCTGTCTGTATGCTGCTTTTTCACCTGCTGAGTTGTAACTGGTGCTAATTTCATTCATGGTTTTATCAGGACAGACCGTTCACTCCTCTGACAGCAAACACACACACACACTGATAATCAGCACAGTTCAGCTGCTGTCGCTAATTGAGAGGTTTGTGTGTGTGTGTGTGTCACCTCTCCTACCTTCCCACCTTCCCTCTCCTACCTTCCTTCCTTCCTTCCTTCCTGTCAGTTGTGGTTTGCAGACCTGCAGGTTCTGTGCGATCTGGTGCTGAACGTCTGAGAGGAACCGAACATGTTCGTCCAAATGCTTTAAAGCATCCGACCACATTCTTCACCAGACGCTGTTTGTGGAGCACAGATAACATAAAATTGAAGGAAGATGTTTAATTTGAGTTTGGTGACACGAAGAGAAACATTTAGAAAAAGCCTGTGTTGGTGATTTCAGATGCCAGCGGAGCATCTTAACTTCAGCAGTCAGAGTGAATCTGGAGATAATTTCATCTTATCTGGAGCTCAGGATGGAGAACAAACACAGACAGCTGGCGATCATCAGTGTTATCAGCTCACTGATAACACACACACACACACACACACACACACACGCTGATAACACAGTCATTAGAGAAGGAGATCGTCGGTGGCTTCTGTTAATGTGCCGGTTACTCCGACAGTCATCAACATTGAAATGATCAATGTCTCAGTCGTGACGAACCTTTCACCTTTGATATGACGCTCAAACTCAGGTGGAGCAAAACTGAGCGCTGACGCTGAACTTTTATTACAGTGAATTAGTTCAATGCTCAAACATCCAACAAAGACACGGCTTCAGAAAGAGCCGCCTCATTCTCAGTAATTGGAGTCAATATAATTAGCTGAGCTCCCTGAACGTCTCCCACCCAGATTAGCCT
>JAFREQ010000090.1:2510000-2535000 GCA_025331565.1 Holacanthus passer | reverse complement strand
ATTATTTTCACATCCAGGTGAAACAACCCTTCAAAGTTCAAAGACAACACACAGATCAACATGAGTTCACAGGTGGGAAGTGACAATACATCCATCCATTTTCTACACCTGCTCGGCCTGATGATCAGTGGGTGAGAGAGAGAGAGAGACAGAGAGAGAGAGAGAGAGAGACAGAGAGAGAGAGAGACAGAGAGAGAGAGAGAGAGAGAGAGAGAGAGAGAGAGAGAGAGAGAGAGAGAGAGAGAGAGAGAGAGAGAGAGAGAGAGAGAGAGAGAGAGAGAGAGAGAGAGAGAGAGAGAGAGAGAGAGAGAGAGAGAGAGAGAGAGAGAGAGAGAGAGAGAGAGAGAGAGAGAGAGACAGAGAGAGAGAGAAAGAGAGAGAGAGAGAGACAGAGAGAGAGAGAGCTGCACCTGCTGAGGTTTTACAGAGAATCTAGAGAATCTATACCACACACACACACACACACACACACACACACACACACACACACACACACACACTGCCAGCCATCACTCACAACAGTAGATTAAGAGTCTCGGAGGGTTTTTACTTTCTCATTAAATCAGCTTTTATTCTTCTGGCCAAACTTCCTTCCTCCTCTCTTTTCATAGTGATGCTGACCCTCCCTCACCTAGCAGGGGACAGCGCGCACACACACACACACACACACACACACACACACACTCTCTCTCTCTCCAATACAATTACCTCGCGGGCCGTGAGGCGGGGCGGCTCCCCGTGTGTTTTGCTCTCATTGTTCTGGCCGTTTCCCTGCGGCTCGTCTCATCTGTTTGTGTCAGTCTGATTCGAGCCGGTGCTTCGTCCGACCTGACACCACTTCATACAGTTAATCTAATATCCGATTCATGTATTGATAACACATCAGTCTGCCGCTGGTGGAGGCTGATGGTCAATTAAATCTCCTTTAAAATGACACGGAGCCGGTTCATGTGAGACACACAGAAACACACACGGCACAAACCTGAATGGAAGATTAAACTACGTTAATGTTCAGAATGTTTTGTTTTGCTGACAGTTCTGAAAAGCTCTGGACGGCTTCGCTGTGACGTTTCCATCAAGCTGAGTGCAGCTTTTACTTTACTCTCACGGCTAAAACGTCCTTCCTCATCCAGCCGGGAGCAGCTTCTGACAGGTTTGCAAACATTTACGCTCTTTGGAACTTTGCTGCTTCAATGGAAGTGAAAAACAATTACAGAGTGAAAAGCATCCTCTTCTGTTCTATGTATTTGTACACAGACTATTTGAATGAGGTACTATGCATGAAACTCCATCCTCAGCCGAAAGAGTCCAGTTCACAAACAGCAGCGCTCATGAAACCAGAGAACTGGCGGTAACTGAAGCACATTCATGAAGACTGTCACAGGGTCGAATCGTCATTTATCCTCCTTATTGTGCTTGTGTCAATAACGTGTTCACTCTTATGAAGTCTGTCCTGATTGAAATGAAGTGTCACATAAGTTCAATCAGGAAGACAAACCTTATGTTACGTCCTCGTATCAGCTGATTTGGGGCTTTTAGCCACGAAAAAATAGATTGAAATGAGGAACTTCTGGATCAAATAATAAGTAAACAAATGTAAGACTCTGACCGGATGTTTGAGCTGTGTGATATCAGGCCCCTGTTATTGCCTGTGTTCACTGAACTGTAATGAGCATCTTCAGCCTCAGGGGGCGACGACGAGGCCGCTGCCGTTCCAGACGTAAGGCCTTAAAAATGTTAGCGACGGAGCTCAGAGGATGATGTGTCGACCACTGTGTTTGACTACCTGCAGGTTTTCAGTTACAGGTGTGTGTGTGTGTGTGTGTGTGTGTGTGTGTGTGTGGGCCAGGGAGAGTTTGATCAGTCACTCAGAGCGACGCTGTGTTTAACCAGAAGGCAGCAGATAAGGTGGAGCTGATTCATGTGTCGCTCTGCAGCAGTGTAGTGTGATCTCAGCCCTGACCTGAACCTGAATCTAACCTAAGCCTTAAAACCTGGTCTGTCAGCCCTTTGAAGCTCCTGTCCGAACACACACACACACACACACACACACACACACACACACACACACTCGACAGGTGGTTCTTGTCCAGACAGTATAATTACACCTCTCAGCTTCAACCTCCAAAGCAGAGGGACAGGATGGGATAGAGTGGTTATCTGAACACACACACACACACACACACACACACTCAACATTCAGGAGTGAGGCTGTGTTCAGACCAAACACTGTGATCAAAAAATGCAGGGGTGTGAACGTGCTGTTACAGGTACAATTGAGATGATGAAATCCAGGACGTCCAGTTTGAGTAAAAAATGCATTCGTGAATCTGAAAACGTATCAGCTGCACAGAACCTCAGAGAACAAGGTGAGAACAAGGTGAGAACAAGGTGAGAACAAAGTGAGAACAAGGTGAGAACAAGGTGATCTGCAGGGAACGTGGTCTTTACTGAATTTAACACGGTGTCAGATGATACTTTTGTTTTGCAAGTTGGAGACTTTTGCAAATGATTGTGTTTGTTTGCTGAAGCCTCACGATGCGTCAGTTCCAGTTGATGCTCGAGTCCCCACCGTGGATTTTGTTTATGATGAATGTTTCTTCCTTATGAACTTCTCTTTGTACGAATGCTGGTTGCTGCCGGTTCTGAGGTCAGTGAGGGCGAAACATGAACAACGAACAATTATTCACTATTGATTCATAAGATAAGATAAAATAAACCTTTATTCGTCCCACAGTGGGGAAATTTGCAATCATCTATTTTGTCCAACGAAAAATATTCAGATTATTTTCAGTTTGATATAAAGCAGAAAAGCTGTAAAACCTCGAACTTGCTTTTCTGTCATGTGACTCATCGTGTAAGTGACGAAATGTGTGGCTTCTCTTTATTTTATGTTGACGTTTTGCACAACTGAGCTGTTTGATTAGAATTTAAAGGACAATTTGAGCTTTGAGTTTTTAAACACATTTCATAAGACAGGAAATAAACACACGCACACGGCCGCAGGGCAGGTAGCACCTCTGTTGATGGATGGAGGTCAGAGGTCACCGGGGCAGGAATGGGAGAGCAGACAGGAATGAAGAGGTGTGTGTGTGTGTGTGTCAGGCCTTGTTGGGTGTGTGCATGTGTTATAGTCCAGGTATGTGTGTGTGGGCGGAGTTCAGGTGTTCATTCACAAACTCCATCTGACATGACACATTTCACACACACACACACACACACACACACACACACCTGAACACGCTCAGGTTTCTGATCAATGCCTGTCACTGAAACGATCAACTGTGACAATAATAACAAATTGATTTTATAAACTGAAGTCATGGATTATGTTTTTCTTTGAACCAGACAGAGTGAAGTCCCAACAGATCAGCGAGGTGAGACAAGATGAAACTAGAAGTTTGATTTCCTGGATGACCGCAACACCACAACGAGAATATTTAAAATACTTTTGCAGTAACTTGTACATTACATTTCAAAGCCTTTTGTATTTGCACGCAATTCCCTTCGAATTCCCTCTGGTTCATTCTTTCAGTCAACATTATTCCCACAACAAAGTAGCAGCTTGAATTCTGCTCTTCTGCTCAGAGAGTTTGTGTGATCGTGTTCGTTCTGGGGGAAAAGACTGAAAACACCAATACATGAATATAAATATAGGATTTTACAAGTAAACATCCTGCATACAAAATCCTACTAGAGGAAAAGCACTGAAGTATTATCAGCTAAATATACTTAAAGTCTCAAAGTGAAAGTATTTGTTTTGCAGTAAAATGTCTCCTGTGACTGATTCATGATTCTGACTTTATCAGATTACTGATGATGTGTGAGTCACTTCAGTCCAGTGGTTCCAACCTGAGGGGCCGTGAGGTGAATAATGGGGACAAAGACGACGAAGAAGAAAAGTTCTGTTACACAAATTTGTATGTATTCATTTTTCTGCAGTGTTCAGGGGATTAGAGATGAAACACTGAGCTCAACCCTGATTTTATATGACGGAGTCACAAGCCAAAAAAAGTAAATGTACTTAGTTACTTTCCACAAGTTGCAGCTTTGGTGGAGGGACTGTTTGTGTGTGTGTGTGTGTGTGTGTGTGTGTGTGTGTGTGTGTGTGTGCTGGTTGGGGGTGGAGCACAGATAACTCACCGTTGGCAGGTTGTTTCCTACTGTAAATGATAGATGGATTAGGGAGGAGAGGGAGGAGGACACACTGCTGAGAGAGAGACAGAGACAGACAGAGACAGACAGACAGACAGACAGAGAGAGACAGAGAGAGAGACAGACAGACGGACAGACAGAGAGATACAGAAAGACAGACAGACAGACGGAGATCCTGATGCTCGAGCAGCTCAGAGAACGTTCTCATTTACAGGAGGCAACTTCAAATTCCTTTCCTCCTTCACTCGTCGCCTTGCGTCTCTGTCACTTTCATTCTGTCTTGGTCTGACCTCAGTGTCTCAGTGTGACTCAGTGTCTCTGCAGCAGGACGGACAGCTGGACGATGAAGCAGATGTTGAGATCTGACTGCAAACACACGACGGTGTCATGTTGTGAAACGTGTGTGAAAAACTGTTTACTGCTTCAGAGGATGAATCCTAATCATTCAGGCGACCTCTGACCTTTGTGCCTAGATCAGGTCCAAAGCTGTAGCTCGTGACACTCAACCCTCAGTTTAATCCAAACACAGTGAATCGATGCTGCTTTTACATCCACCTCAAACCTTCTGGCTGTGAGGAAGCACTGAGCCATCAGGTGAGTCATGACCCGAAGAAACCGTCAGAGGCAGATTGAAGAATAATGTTGTATAAATTAGAGAAGAGAATATTGATGTGTTGACTTTGTGCTGTGGAAAGATGGTTTCTGTCTGAACTCTGACAACGATTTTACAAAGTTTGTCCTCTTAAAAATAGAACGTGTCACTTTTAACACAACTGTGCTTCTTTCTTGGGAAACACACACACACACACACACACACACACACACGTGCTTCATATTCCCACCCAAATTCAAACCGCAGGGGAAAATACTTACCTTGCGGTTCACTGCGAACGTCATCTCAGCTCGTAAACTTTACACACACACCTTTGCTGATCCAACTCGGCGCTGATTAGAGTCCTTGCACCAACCACAGTGTGTGTTTGTATGTGTGCGTATGTGATCTGTAATCATAGCCTGAGGACGCTTCCCTGCACCGATGCTCTGTGTGTGTGTGTGTGTGTGTGTGTGTAACAGGTGGTGTTGCTGTGTTACTGCAGGGCTGGATGGACACTCTTCCTTCACATAAAGGACACTTCCTCTCTCCTTTGTTTACTCCCTCATCAGAGTAAACAAAGAATACTACCTCCTCTCGCTCTCTCTCTCTCTCTCACACACACACACACACACACACACACACACGTAGGAAGTGGTCATTTCCCTCCATTAGGTCTGTGAGTCCTGAGGCGACAGCTGAGGTTCAGTGACACTACAAGGCGTCTCATCTCCATCAGACATCGTTACAACAGACAGGAGCGACCACACACACACACACACACACACACTTACATTCAGCTTTCAATATATGATATGTAACACCTGAATTAAAATTTTCCTGGGAGATGCTGTCGGCCAACAATGAAGTGACGCCATCTGACAGTCTCAGTTCAGGCAGAAACACAGACTAACAGACGTTTATGAGAGTTTATCAAGAGACAGAACATTAACCTGAGAACAGTGATGAACTGAGCTGATCCTGAATCTGGTGAAGCTCAGCTGCTCCATCACATGTTTTCTACTTTGCTCTTTGTCAATAAAAAAGAACAAAGTAGACAAAAGATTTGAAGCTTAACGAATCTGGATATTTCGCCAACTTGGAACCGAAATGAAAGCAGCTAATGTTTAATTCTGGAGAAACAAAACCAAATCTGACCGAATCAAAAGGGAAGAAGACAGATCGGCTGTGTAGCTTCTACTGAATTTAAAACAGATGATTCAGTGATGGATTTCAAGCAAAGTCTTAAACGTCAACTGGTTTCACAAGATGCTGAAATCAATCACGACTGAAGGCTGAAATCATCTAAAGACAGATTTGGATGATGATCCTGTAAATATCTGTCATGTGTAGTAAATAAAATTTGCAGTGCAGGTTTGTGAGAGACATATTTATGTCTGTTTATGTTTATCTTTGATTTTCACTTTATTACATAAATGCTTGTGTGAAGCGTTCGACCCGCTGCCTCTCTGAAACAGGCGGCTCTTTTTAAAGCTCGAGTGGAGCAGAACAGTAGCCCTTGTTCCCGGCTGAGGTCGCGACCCCTCGCCCCGGCCCGAACCCGATACCCGGCCTGCCAGCTCGGCGGGGCGCTCCGCCTGAAAGATAAGGAAGTGGACCACCGGTAGTCCTGGTGTTACCCCTCACCCAGGGCTGCCCCGGGGGTCAAACCCAGCGCTCCTCACCTTACTCACCTTCTGTCGTCAAATCTGAGTTTTCACATTTCTCTCTTACGTTTATTGTTCAGTCGTCTGGCTTTTATTTTGTTGGTTCGTTTCATGCACAGACCAGTCATCAGATGTCAGGTCAGGTTGGAAACACCGGACTAAACCAGCTGACTGCATATAAAATAATTCAAACTAGCGCCACCTGGAGGCTCCAACAGGAAAACATTGATGCATCAGGGTCAACAATCTAATAATGCGACAGAGAATCAGACACAACCAGGACTTTTGCTGCTGAAACTGAGGCCGACGAGACTCCGCTACTTGAACTGAAGAAGCAACTTTTTCACTTGGATTATTTTTACATTGATGCATCAGTACTTTTTCTTTAGTCTGTGAAAACTTCTACAACTTCTGACGACGGGGGAAAATGTCTGAACACAGAAACCTAAAAGTCAAAGACCTCATGTTGAAGTGAGTGGACGCAAAGTGAACAAAAATGTCCTCACAACAGATCCATACACTCACTGTCCATCAGCAGCGCACACACACACACACACACACACACACACACACACACACACACACCCTGGAGGGGGCTGCTGATGACAGGTAGCAACTCAGACAAGGAGAAAGGAGGAGAGAATCAAAGAGACAAGGAGGAGGAGGTGAAGCTGGTTGGGGGGTGGACCACTGTGTGTGTGTGTGTGTGTGTGTGTGTGTGTGTGTGTGTGTGTGTGTGAGTACAGGCGAGTGTGTGTGGTTTTTAGACATGAATACAGTGAAAGTTCAGCAGTGATCTGATGTGGTCGATGTTGTATTTTCTATCCATCGTGGTCCATCAGATAAATCAGGTTTTTTGGTTCTTTGGTTTCTTTATTCTCATTTTTCATTGTCTTGTGCTGTGAGATCCACCGTCAGCGACTCCACCAGCTCTTCATCCTGAAAACTAAGAAACTCATGCGTTGTCGTTTTTCTGGGAGTTTTGAACTTCAAATTAAACTTAAAGTTGGGTTTTTGGGCTCTTGACGTGTTTGATGACAGGAGCTCGTTGTTCTGCCGAGTCTTTACTTTTGTTTCATCACATGAAACGAGATCTTTTTTAGAATCACAGCCGTGGTCCAGGAGTTCTGTGCGATGACAGATGGATAAAATCAAACATTATATTCTATGCGATGACCCACATTAACTCGTTATCACCTCTGTCCTGCACTTTTTTTCCCGCCCTCATTCATCTTCTCTCGTCTCGAGGGAACGAGTGAAAACTTTCTCTCTGCTCCCTCCTGCTGCTCGGCTGCTCGTTGGAGTGTTGGGTTTCCAGGAAAGAAGGTGTAAAATATCCGACCGCCGCTTCCGTTGTGAATTGACAGCCGCTCCCCTGACTGGCAGCTCTTTAACAGGACAGGAAGTCTGCGTCCACTCGGCTGCCGGCGCACCTCAGGGACTGAAAAGCTTTTGAAATGTTCAGCTCTTTCAATTCAGACTGAAGATTTTTGATTTCAACTGACTGATGCTGAGTAAAACCATCAATACTTTTTCAATCACTCCTTCAGGATAAAGCATTTTCCATCCTGTGTCCTGACTCAACACAACTTCTGCTTCAAGCCCAACAAACAACCTTGATTTGCACATTTCTCTGTTCTGATGAAGGAACTGATGAGTTTACTGAAGTTCAACATGTTTTTATTGCAGATATTTTACCGCCGTCGTAGCATCACTGCAGTTCCTGAAATAATCACAAAACTTAACCTATAAGATTCGTGTATATGGGCACAAATTCTCCCTTTGTTGTGACAGTCTGCACGACTAGCTTTCGTTTCTGCATCACGTTTTTTTGAGTGAATGAAAGATTATTTATGACATTTCTGAACCTGGTTGGAGTCGTAGGGATGGCAGGCGTGTGCAGGAAACAGGATCCAGGAAAAGATCTGTGGTTAAGGTTTGGGAAAGATTGTGATTCCAGGTTAAAGTTAATGAAAATTAGTTCAGGAAATCAGGAAACGTAATCTACAAGATTTGAGCACATGGACGTAAATTTTCCATTTCAAGGTCGTGTCATAAACATGCATAAACATTTAACTTTTGCAATTAACACATAACGATGAAAAACAAAATCCAAACTAAAGGAAGGAAAGAAAAGATGCTGCAGCTCCTTTTTGAACCATAAAGTTCAGTGATCAGACCTGATTGATTGTCTGAGTCTCTTCAGTTCACGTTTGATTCAAATTCTACGATGATATATGATATAGTTATAATTTCCTCTCTATTCTGAGAGGTAACGCTTCATATTAAAAAATCTCTGATGATCTCACATAGTGCCACTGAACCTGACTGCACAGGGTTTTAATTAGATACTATGTGTGTGTGTGTGTGTGTGTGTGTGTGTGTGTGTGTGTGTGCTGTAATTACAGATCAGAGAGCTTTGAGGTAATGACTGTGATAATTATTAAACAGAGGAGGATTTTTCCTGCAGCGTGTTGATCTGAAGGAGACGTGAAGCAACAACAACAAATGGATGAAATCACCGGTTTCAGCTTTCACTCTTAATTATGACTCAATTAAACTCAACATTACAAACGTCTGCTTCTCCTGCTGCTCCTCATGTTACGCAAACCACCGTCTGCTGATATCGACAATTCAGGTTTAATTTCATGGGGACAACAAATCAAACACTTCATCCTTTCTGGATCATCGTGCTACAGTTCAGCCTCTCGTCACGTCTCTCAGGTGAGTTCTAACAATCATCACCTGTGTGAGAGCAGAGCCGACGTCCAGTTCTTCCTCCACGTCCAAATCTACCTGATGATAAGATCTATAACAACGACAGTTTTCAGCATCGTCCACCTGTAGAAGAAAACAGGCCGGAGAATAAAACAAAATAAACTTTGATTCATCTCCATCATCCTGTGACGGCAGCAAAAATCTTTAACAGTCAAGAGCTCAAAATCAAAAGTGTGTGTGTGTGTGTGTGTGTGTGTGTCAGCCTCAGGTAGCAGGAGGTGAAGCTGAAGCAGATTTTAGCACCTGTCAGACTTTGTCGGCATCAAACCTGAAGAGACACCCCTGACCTAGAGAGGCATGCAGCTACACTAATTACACACACACACACACACACACAAAAGAATGTTCACACTGTGGCTCAGTACTCAGAGCAACAAATCCAGAAACACACGTCTACGTTTGCACACACATACACACACAACAAACCATGTCAGTCTGTTTCTCTCTCTGACACACACACACACACACACACACACACACACAGTTGTATTTAGCAGGACTCAGATCAAAGTGAAGCCTTCAGACTGTCAGTGCAGCTCTGCCTCAGGCTGACAGCAGCCACAGTTCATTCAGTGTTTACATTACAGCACTTTCTGCACACACACACACACACACACACACACACACACACACACACACACACACACACACACTTCACCGGCTGATCTGCAGCCTGATAAGATGGCCGACATCTTCACACACCTGAATCATCCTGCTGTGAAGAGAGCGCAGCTCGTCTGAGGGAGTCGGAGACGTCTGAAGAATTAGAAGGGGATTTTTCATGACATGACGTTTATTGAAGTGCAACCGTGTAAAAAAAACTGTATCGCTAACAGTAGCTTATGAGCTGCCAGGAGCTGGAAGGTCAAAGGTCGCGAGCTTAAATATGAAGCAGTCACTTAAGCAAAGATCAGACATGTGATCGAAAACAAAATGCAACAAATGTGTTGTTGTTGTGTGTATCTCAATGTGCAGGTGTCTCTGGATGTGTGTGTGTGTGTGTGTGTGTGTGTGTGTGTCCAGCATGCTCCCACTTGCCTCCCTCAGTCTCTGACTGAAGAACGTCCACACAGGACAAACTCTCACACAGAACTAATAGACATTAGAATCCTCATTGACAAAATCCCCTGAAACGAACCTGAACCTCAAACAAGTCTGAGCAAAAAGTCAAGGTCAAACTGAGCAGTTATGTCCGGAGGCTTTGTGTAAATTGGACGACCAATTAGGGAGAAATTTACAATAAACAAACTACAATTTCATCAAAAAATCGAACTCCATAAAAACTGGATAAAGAAACGAATGTTACTGGATCTTCCAGCTCCGGTTCAGAGGAGCTTCGCATTCTTTCACTTTATAACCTGTTTGAGTTTTGATGTTTGAAATGTTTCAGATGTGATGAAAACAGGAAAGAGACCATCTGAGCACCATTCAGTCCAAAATAGACTGCAAGAAAACTTCAGTGTCAGTTTGCACTTTGTTGAATCACTCACAGTATAATTACAGAAAACGTAATGATAATGTAAACTGTTCCATCAGCGCCGCTCAATGAGCTCAATGAGTCGTCTCCACAGTGTCTGAGGGCGAAACCAGAGATGTGATGAGGAGAAGAAGCCGGCGTGAGCGCAGCGGCCTGAGGCGCCGCACGACCAACATCTCCATTACAGAAGCTTTTAAAAGCTCAGGATTAGGATTAGCGGAATGGCCCTTTAAGTGTGCGGAGCAGAGCAGCATGGTGTGATGGGACAACAGGACAGGAAATGCAAATGTGTGTGTGTGTGTGTCCAGAGTGTGTGTGTGTGTGTGTCCAGAGTGTGTGTGTGTGTGTGTGTCCAGTGTGTGTGTGTGTGTGTGTGTGTGTGTGTGTGTGTGTGTGTGTGTGTGTGTGTGTGTGTGTGTCCAGAGTGTGTGTGTGTGTGTGTCCAGAGTGTGTGTCACAGAGGAGCTAATATTGATTCATCACAGCTCGAGTCCCTTGTTTCAAAAGTTTCCGTCAATTATAGAAAGACGAGTGAATTTCTGAACATTTTAAGAGTCAGTGGTGGAAGAATACTTCAAAATGTACTGAAGTAAAAGTATAAAATAGCATCACAATATACTTTAAGTACCAGAAGTTAATGTGCTCATTGTGTAGAATTTCAGAATAATCAATTATGTAATTATAATATTGATACATTAATGTGATCTTTTTTTTTACTCATCAATACATTTTTATCTTTATCCATAAAAACATGCTAATTTATGTGTTGATTATTTTTTGCATTATTGATCTGAATCTGCAAAGTAACTTAAGGTAACAAATAAATGTAGTGGAGTAAAAAGTACAATATTTGCCTCTGAAGTGTAGTACAGTAGAAGTACAGTACTTGAGTAAATGTACTTAGTTACTCTCTGGTTCATGTGTCGCTCTGGAAGTTTTCAGACATGCAGCTAAAACACGTTGTTAAAAACATTTTTATTTCAGCAGCTTTGACTGAAACTACAGATGCGACTTATTACTGAGAGTTTCTGTCCTTCCACCTGCAGTGAAATGAATTTGTGCAGAGACAAATGTTTTTTTCTAAGAATAATTCTAATAATAATCATTTGGTCTTCATGTGGTTAAAGCTGCTGTGGTCTTCAAACATGTGACAGCTGATATGAAAGATCATTTTTCTCGGACTCATTGTGATGTGTGATTTGTGTGTTTGGGGTTTTCCCACAGCTCACAGCGACTGAATGTCAGATTTATGGCTCTGTGGATAATGTGGAACTTTTTAATTATCCAGCTCAAACATGAAGAAAAACAATACACGACACGCATCGCTGTCTCTCTCTCTCTTTACAAACAAACTAAAAAAACCTGTTCGATTTTTATCTTTTGATTTACAGGTAATTGTCCTGGAGGCTTATTAGAATCCGTTGGAATGATTCAAATGTCGGTTTTAAAAATCAGTGTTGACCTGAGCTGCTTCCAGAGACTCATCATCACCTCCTTCATCTACAGCTACTGAAGAAGAAACTATAGTTTGCAGCATATTATTTGCTGTAAATCTGCTTCTATCCACAAAGTTCAATTTGATTCGATAGAAAAAAAGATGCAATTTAAAATTTTAATGTAGTTTCTAATCTGAGCTTCTTCCATCCTTCACCTCCGACATTTCAAATCCATCTGCAGAGTCTGGATGCAGCTGAGCTCAAACCTGGAGGATGATCCCTCCATCCCCCAACACACACACACACACACACACACACACACACACACACACACACACACACACACACACACACACACACACACACACACACACACACACACACACACACACACACACACACACACACACACACACACACACACACACACACACACACCTCCTCTCTCTCTCTCTCTCTCGGCTCCTCGCGCCTCTTTAACATATTTAGGCTGACGTCACCCGGTGAAGGTGGACCAGCTCGTGCAGCCTCTCTCTCTCTCTCTCTCTCTCGTCTATAAAAGCCCCTCAGTTCGGATCAACAGTCTCTGGTTTGAGTTGAGGAGGAAGCTTGTTTCTGCAGCACTTTGCAGGTGAGTCTCTCTGACTTTGTGATTTGTTGGATTTGTCTCCTGCAGTTTGAGGCAGATTTACAGCGGCTGCTCTGTGACCCCGCGGCCGCCCGGGGGGGCCCCTGAGCCCCGGAGCCCCTCACTGTACCTGAGGAGACAAGCCGGCGCATGCGAGGCTGTAAAACTATTTGGAATAGTTGACAGTTTGAGCTCATGTTGAAGGAGGAGCAGCAGGTTTCTGCTTCATCCAGAGCCCGTGAGCCCGGAGTCCGAGCACCGCCCGGTCCGAGCACCGCCCGGTCCGAGCTGAGCCTTTATTCCCTTTAGAATAAAAAAAGTTTAGAGGCTGAAAAAAAGGAGAAATTCTTCTGTTAGTTTCCATCAAAGCCTGAAGGACTTTCTCTGCTCGGAGCTGCGGATGAACAGGAAGAAGAAAAACAGGACAACGTGTTTAAATATTTCTAGACTTGATGCTCGTGGATCGGGGGTCTGCAGGGTCTGCAGGGTCTGCAGGGTCTGCGGGGTCCGGTCTGGATGAGGACTGTCATTATGAGCCTGTGAGCAGCGGTAATAACAGCTCATAGCGGCTCTGAGTCTCCAGGTGAGTTCAGGAAGAGTCGAGACTCACTTTTCTCTCCTTCTCTGTGTTTGTGCTGCAGCTGAATCCTCCACACCTGAGCTTCACCTGAGCTTCACCTGAGCTTCACCCGAGCTTCACCCGAGCTTCACCTGAGCTTCACCTGAGCTTCACCCGAGCTTCACCCGAGCTTCACCTGGACACGAGCAGGAGCAGGAGCAGGGTCAGGGTGAGGAAGAGGAGCAGGATCTGAAGCTGGACGCAGGAGTCTGACGCGCGCTCAGGTCGTCGGGGCTCGCGCGCCTTCCCGCACGTGCGCAGGTGGATGCCGGGCTCGGGGCTCCGGGGGGGAGATGTTGCCTCTGGCCCAGTTCGGGGCGCTGTCGGCTCTGGCCGCCGCGCTCACCTCGCTGCTGTCGGCGCTGCTGCTGCTGGCTCTGACCCGGCAGCTGTGGAGCCTCCGCTGGAGCCTGACCCGGGACCCGGACAGCAGCCTGCCGCTGCCCCGGGGCTCCATGGGCTGGCCGCTGGTCGGAGAGACCTTCCACTGGCTCTTCCAGGTGAGTCTGCCGTGTGTGTGTGTGTGTGAATGCTCAGCTCTCTGATGATCATCTGTGCGCAGAAGCTGCAGAAGCTCCGCAGATTCTTGCGCAGGCTGAGTTAATGCGACATGTGCGGACTTGATGTTTCCTGCGGAGCGAAAACAGACGTTTCTGTTCTGCTCCTCTTCCTCCCCCCGTCTCTGTCTCCTCAGCTGTGAGGAATGCTACTGCTCATCCCCTCATCTCTGTCCTTCCATCCATCCAACATCCATCCATCCAACATCCATCCTTCCTCTCTCTGACTTTTCATCTTTTCAATCCCAGAATATTTCTAAATGCATGAAGCAGAGAGTCAGATGATTGAGATTAAAAAGCCTAGATCTGATTTAACCAGTGGTTCATGTGAAAATAGAGAAAATGTTCAAAAATGCACAAAAACCAAAAGAAAAAACTCCATCTCTTGTTACTTGATTCATGGAGAAACTTAAGGTTTGACCGGTGAAGTGAAGTCCGAAATCGTGTCATTGAGTTGTTGCCTGAGATGAGACAAACTAATCCGAACTTCTTCTTCACACCTCAGGGCTCCAACTTCCACATCTCGCGCAGAGAGCGTCACGGCAATGTGTTTAAGACCCACCTGCTGGGGAAGCCCGTCATCAGGGTGACGGGCGCAGAAAACATCCGCAAGATCCTGCTGGGCGAGCACAGCCTGGTGTGCACCCAGTGGCCCCAGAGCACCCGCATCATCCTGGGGCCCAACACGCTGGTCAACTCCATCGGAGACGTGCACAAGAGGAAGAGAAAGGTGAGAAATGATCAGGTCGACAGGCCGAGAACGACGCCGTCTCTGCAGGAGGCAGGAAGGACTTTGTTGTAGTCAAAGTTCATTCTTTGCGTAGACAACAAAAGATCACCTGTGATACAGTCTTTCTTGTTTTAGAGGAAAAGTCAGTGGTTTAAGACCGTTAATGTAAAAACTCCCAAGGTGCATTTCAGCCGTCACAGATCCAATGACAGGCTTTCAATGCACCAAGCTGAACGTTTGGATAAATTCTGCAGCTTTTTACTCTCAATTCTAAAGACATTTGTGCCTCTGGCTTCGTCTTCATGGGTAATTTGATGTGAAGCCATTCACCACACAAATCTGACAACCTTATGCCAAAGTCGGTATAATCTGTGTCATATAAACCTAAAGTAAGGCCGATTCTAGAGGAGACTCCAGTGAGAAGAAATCGTTCAAATGTTTCATGACAGTGAGGAGACACACTCCCTTCTGTCTCCTGTCCAGTGTCCGTCCTTCCTCCTGTCTACAGTCGGCCATCTTATCCAAACCCATCCAGTGTTTACATTCAGTCACACTTTAACACCCCATCGTACTCTCTTCACTCTGTCCTGTCTTATCTCCCACATCTTCTCCAGCGTTCCTCTGTCCCGTCCTGACCCACCCCGCCCTGTCCTCCTCTTTAGTGACTGTTTACTCAAAGGCGTTGACTGTCGTGTACAAGGTTATAACTTTTTATGACTCCTCTCTCTTTGTTTCCTTCACCCTTTCAAGATCCTGGCTAAAGTGTTTAGCCGGGGGGCTCTGGAGTCCTACCTGCCCCGGCTGCAGGACGTCGTCAAGTCTGAAATCGCCAAGTGGTGCTCGGAGCCGCGCGCCGTCGATGTTTACTGCGCCGCCAGGTCCCTGACGTTCCGCATCGCCGTCAGGGTCCTGCTGGGTCTGCAGCTGGAGGAGGAGCGCATCGTTTACCTGGCCCAGATCTTCGAGCAGCTCATGAACAACCTCTTCTCGCTGCCCATAGACGCTCCGCTCAGCGGCCTCCGCAAGGTGAGAGAGAAGAGACCATGTTGGTTTCTAGACTGCAGGTGTCGACTCTGTCCGGCAACACAAGATCAGTCTCTACAGCCGAGAATCAGGGTCATATGAAACTGTTCCTCCACAATAATGGTCTGTTCTGCTCTGAAGGAACTGAAGGTGACTGAATGTGCAGAATCAGTTTCAGTTTTTGAGTCACAAACAGCCTGTAATTATTTCATTTGTTGCTTTTTGGAATACAAACACAAAAGTCACGGATGGAGTTTGCTTTTTCAGTGTGACAAAAAGTTTGTCATTGAATGAAGTGATATACGTCTGTAACTCTGTACATCAAATCAGCAGTTATTACCAATATATGATAAATTATCTGTGACATTTTGTTTCTCTGTCCAGGGAATAAAAGCCAGAGAAATCTTGCACGCCAACATGGAGAAAATCATCGAGGAAAAGATGGAGCGGCAGCAGGTGGAGGATGAATATCATGACGCCTTCGACTACATCCTGTCCAGTTCCAAGGAGCACGGCCATCAGCTTAGCATCCAGGAGCTGAAGGTACCAGAGCGAAGAAGACTCAGACTTCATGTCGAACATTTATGAGTTATGACCAACTCAGACTGCACAACATTTAGATACAGACGTACAAGACGTCATGTTCTGACCAGTTTTAGCTTGTGGTTCTCATGAGTCAGTCAAGTAATGTGACATTAAATCATTTCATCTGTCCTCCTCCCTGCTCGCAGGAAACAGCAGTAGAGTTGATCTTCGCCGCTCACTCCACCACAGCCAGCGCCTCCACGTCGCTGGTTCTGCAGCTCCTTCGCCATCCGGCGGTGGTGGAGCGAGCCAGAGCCGAGCTGGAGGCCGAGGGCCTGGGCTACGAGTCCAGCAGCGGTCACGGCCCATCTGGCGTCGACACAGAGAAAGAGGAGGCGGCTGCAGACGCGGAGACGAGCCGCCTGCTGGACGGAGGCTGCCACAATCACCAGGATCACAGTGACGGTTTCCCACAGTCCCGGTCTCATCTACCGTATCTGAGCCTGGACAAGCTGAGCCGGCTCCGCTACGTCGACTGTGTGGTCAAAGAGGTGCTCCGCTTCTTGCCACCGGTCTCCGGAGGATACCGGACCGCCCTGCAGACGTTTGAATTAGACGTAAGTTCAAGTCTCTGGTGGGAATATACATTTCATATGTAGGCCCTTGGTTCGGGCGGGTTTTCTTTTTCCTGGGATGAATAAACAAACTTGCAGATTCCTCCAGTCGAGGTGGTGATATGACGTTATGTACCATTTATGCTGTGGTAGCCTCTCTTACTAGGGCATCATGGGTAATGTTGGACATCTATGAGCAGGACTGATTTATGGTCACATTATATTTTTATATGATTTTTTGAAAGTTTTAATTTTTTTTAAGGAGTCATTTTTGGGGATTTGTGGAGCTCAGAAAATTTGATTCGCCGTTTTACAGCTGCTTCTTTGCCAAAGACTGTGTAATGGAAAAAATGCTTTCAGGGCCGGTGTGCATCGTTTGGTGTGTCCACTGTGTGTCCACTGTGTGTCCACCGTGTGTTTACTTTGTGTCCACCACACCAGGTTGACATGTACAATAAGCAGGCCGATGATCACAAGGGAAAGAGTTTCCAAGCAAGTTAAAGATAGTTTATTCCCAACAAAAATGAGTCTTCATAGAATGGTTGGATCTTGAATGAACTCAATGTCGTTTCAATTTAATTCTGCTTTAGTCCTTTTTTCGTGTTGCTGGCCAAAAACTTCCTCATCCAGAGTTGTGTGGCCTTTGCTGAGAAACTGCCCCGTCATGGCCTCATGACTTGGGTTGTAGAGACGTCTGGATTAACTGAATGAACAAATGAAGGAATGAATGAATGAATACACAAAATTGCATCAAACTGTTTGTTGGTATATTGATCTCTGTCTTCATTCCACAGGGCTACCAAATCCCCAAAGGCTGGAGTGTAATGTACAGCATCCGGGACACCCATGAGACGGCAGCGGTCTTCCAGAGCCCGGAGCTGTTTGACCCCGACCGGTTCGGCCCGGACCGGGAGGAGAGTCGCTCGTCTCGGTTCAGCTACGTGCCGTTTGGCGGTGGCGTGCGGAGCTGCGTCGGGAAAGAACTGGCACAGATCATCCTAAAGACTCTGGCCGTGGAGTTGATCGGGACGTGCAGATGGACTCTGGCCACGGAGAACTTTCCCAAGATGCAGACAGTGCCGATCGTGCACCCGGTGAACGGGCTGCATGTGCATTTCACATACAACGACCCGCTTTAGATACAAACACAGACTGACAGACTTTCCAAAAAACTCAACCAAGAGGCATTTGAACATTCAATCTGCCTCTGGAAAAAACTCTCTGAGCCCGAGGAAGGAGACACAACCACCTCGCTGGGCCTCACGGTGCAGTTCAGACTCCCTTTCACTTCCATGGACATGAAGGGGTTTACGATGCTGGTTTGGAGCACTTCATCATCTCTGCTGTGGTTTGGTTCAAACCTGAGAAACCACTTTCTGCTGGAGCACAAGTTCATTTTTAACTCCTCATACGTTCACCTGCAGCGTTTTTATCCTGTCCCAGCTTTTACTGTCCTTCACATGCATTTTAACTTATTAATGTGTCGAGGTTTATATCTGTGACAAAAGTCAATCTGTGAAGCCTTTTCTTGCTTATTTTCTAACAGAAGATCTCAGTTTTCCTACATGAACACTTCAATCACACCAGCTGACCCGAAATCAGATCCCTACAGCACATCCACAGTAGACAACAGGAGAGAACGTCTTCCCATGAAGCTCTGTTTACTTGGTCTGACGAAGAGTCCAGGAACGTTCATGTATCACAGAACTACCAGCAAA
This sequence comes from Holacanthus passer, assembly GCA_025331565.1. Classification (NCBI taxonomy): domain Eukaryota; kingdom Metazoa; phylum Chordata; class Actinopteri; family Pomacanthidae; genus Holacanthus; species Holacanthus passer. Next base: position 2,516,481 of record JAFREQ010000090.1, on the reverse strand, counting down.
GTTTGAACCATTTTGTTGTGATACACAAGAAGTGGTTTAGAGATGACACATCCAAGAGCCACGTCTGTTGACTGTGCTGTATTTCACTTCACTTCACTTTTTAAAAAACTCACAGAGATGCAACTGGTGAAATTCGCCAGAGACGGCGAGTCGCAGGAACCTGACCTGCAGTTACTGTGGCCTTTAAACCTCTTCTGTGCTCTTTTGTTTTCCAGCCCTTCACTTGTCTCTGTTTACATCTTATAAGCCAGACTTGCCTTTCTGAACTGCCTCTGAGCACCGGGAGCTCCACGATGCCTGTGGAGAACTAAAAGATAAAAGTTTTCCATTCAATCTAAACAATGTGACAGTTCTCATTAGAACCCAGTTAAAGCTGAACTGCAGTGAAAACATCTGCAATGCAAAAATATTTGAAAAATATATCAGAACCCATGTTGGACACATGAAAGATGGGACTCACACCCAGTTTGTCTCCACTGAAACAACACTGTCACTGATGGAACTTGCACTTGATTCTGACACATAAATCTCACGACCAGGAACATCAAGGTTAAAACATTCAAACTGTTCTGTTTTTTAAATATGAATGTAATATATATCCTCAACAGTGCTATTATGTGTGTATGAAATGAAGTAGCATTATGAATAAGCTGTATTTAAAATGCAGGTGTATAATTTCTATTCAACTTTTACTCTCTGTAACATTTGCTGTAATTATGAATAGATAGAGACACTAACCTGTAACTGTCCATAAAACCTTGTTTCTCTGCTAGAACATAGAAAACTTTCATTGTTTAGAGCAGCATATATTGAGAGTAACCTTATTATTATTATTGGTCTGATTTTAGGACTGTTTCTGTGTCGGTCTTGAAGCCTAATAGACGCGCTGTGAAATCTTATGTACGGATGGATTCGTGGAAGGAGATAGCACTTTCTCCGCTTTAAGGAGTCTGTATATATTTGTCCTGCGATGCATTGATTGAGTGTATCAGATGTAGCTGCTGTACAGTTGATATAAAGAGTAAATTAGAAGATGTTACACAAAAACAGCTGTTGTTTCGTGAATCTTGCTTTCAAGGACAATAATTCTCCTCAAATAACATTCCTATGAGGCTGTGCAATATTTTTAATTCGTGATATTCTTGTGCAGGTATTTCAAAATGTTCATGTAGGAACATACATTTATTTAGATCCAGGAAGACACAATCCAAAAGGAAAGGTCCGACAGGAGCAACATGGACAGACTCTGTCGTCCATCAGAGCTGTGTGTCCTTCCTCAGCTTGTCTCACCACACATTAACATCTATATGCATGCGGCCGACATGACCATTGTAGGTCTAATCTCCAATACCTAAACAGGTTAATCAAACGGTCGCCTGCTTCACAGACAATGATCAATTCATCAAAAACTCACAAACATCTCGTCGACTTCAGCCACAAACCACAGCGACAGCCCCACATCCATCACTGCCTCATTCAAGTTTACAAGACGTCCAAAGGATCTGAACATCAACAAATCCCAGCAAACACTTTTCTTTCTTCATCAGCTCAAGAAATTCAGCCTGAGACAAAACCTCCTGCTCTCATCGACACTGTGATGACTGAAAGTATCACATCACCCATAACAGCAAGTCAAAACCACTGGCATCCCAACCCTAACCCTAACAAAACGAACTGGACAACGACCCCATGAAATCATTTCAGGTCCCTCGGTTCCAGCCGTTACCCTCCGGGAGGCGCTGTCAGTTGCTGCCGTCCAGGACAAACTGTTTCTAAAACATGTTTTTAACGCTTCAACTCTTCAACCACCAGCAGAATTTAGAAAATAATTCTTTTATTCCTTTTCCCACAAAAGATCTTATGATATTTGAATTATGTTTGTTGGATTTTTGTTGGATGTTGGAAAAGCTTCTGGTGTGAGAAATATAAAACTGTTTTCTAGGATTATTCTTTATTGAGCTCCTCAATGCTACTATGATTGTTCTTCCAGTACTATTGTTGTAGTAACAGTAGTACTAGAAGTATCCACAGTATTTATAGCGAACCGGTAATGATCCAACTTCATATTTTGACCTCATTACAGACAAAACTGACAGTGAGGTCACTGCTGAGGTCACTGCCGAGGTCACTGCCGAGGTCACCAGGCATTTCCACCCTCCACCTGACCGCCTTCATTGACAGGCAGAGAATGGGGTGAAGCTATGTGGCAGAAAATTAATGGGACACAAACAGCCTGGCCTAATTATGTCCGCTGCAGGGCCCCGTAGCTCTGCCAAGGTCGTTATCTGATGGACGCTCAGTCACTGTGAACTCTGCAACATTTTGAACCAGAGTTCACTGCAGAGCCACCGGCTGCGCAGGTCAGCAACCGGTCAGCTGATGGGAGGGTGCATGGGAACCAAAGAGGGGACGCAACCCGACATAACACAACGGTCATGGCGAGTATTATACAACTGACGCAACAATGAAACAAAGGCTCTCCAACAGGCTCACTAGCTCCCACTATGGGCCACAGCTTTCTACAACGCGAAAGTGCTTTAACATGCAGCCACAATAATCATGATAAAGTTTGAGTCCAAAACAGAAATGTTGTTAGTGAGCAGAATTCTGATTGTCTTTAAATTGTTCTGCTGATGAACAATTTTCTCCCACAATGCAAAGATGGTGAGCAGCTCCAGGAAGGTTGACTTGAACTTTGGAGACAAATTTTTGCTCCAAAGTCTTCTGCTCGAGAGAAGTCTCACTGCCGACATCCTCACCGACAAGTTTAAATAGAAGACCGCACTCAGGGGAGTGCAGATCCTCGCCAACAAAACACCAGCAGGTAAATGTAGCTGCACCCAGGATCACATCTCAGCTGCATCTCATTTAGCTGCGACCTGAAGCATTTATTTATGACCTGAAGTCTATTTTTTGGACAATATGCGCATAAAAGCAAGGTTGATGCTCAATAAAAAGGCACTGAATAAATATGTTTATCTACATTTTCCAGGACACTCTGCTCCAGCTTGTAATCCCACAGACTCTCGGTCAGCAGATCGGGGTCAACACGAGGTCACCGCGGGGTCCTGAGCTTACAGTGAGGAGGCCGGGCAGAGGGCGTCCTTTCATCATTCCGTTCAAAACCGTTTTCTTCCTGTCTCTGTGCAGGCAGATTTCATCCATGTGACAAACTTGGATCACACTCGATGACATAACTCCAACTGAAACTCACGATCACGGCTGTATTTACTCGAGTAAGAGAAGAACTGAAGTAGGATGGAAATGAGCGTTTAATGCAGTTTGTTCATTGTCAGTTTTTGATTGACGCACGTTGGAGGAGGAAAGAAAACATTTTGAAACAGACTGACTCATGATGTGTATCGGCTACATCTCTTCATCCGTCCCATGAAACCAATTTCTTCTTTCCCTCTGAGCTATAAAAGTCTTTCCACTCCTCCTCGTATTTGTGTGTTTTCTGGTTCAGAGACAGTTCTCGGGCACGATAAGGGACAACGATTTGCCAAATGAGGGAGAAAACGAGGTCAGATGGTGACTTGGATAAAGCGCTGCATCAGCTCCTCGGCCGGCCGTCGTGTGTGAGTCCAGATATTTTACCTCCAGCTTGTGTTTTCTTTAAGTTTATTTTCATCGCGGCTGCTTTCACAGGGAAAACCACAACGCTACAATCTCGGTGGTTTTTCTTTTTCGTGCTTGTAATTGAAAGTTTACATTGCCATTTATGTGCTGAGTCAGTGTCAGGGACCTTCATTGTGTGACTTCAGGAATAAAAATGGGCTGAAGTTAAAGGCTGGCAGCCGTGCAGGGCCACCGGCAGTTCATCCATCCTGAGCGAGAACAGAAACTCTGTTCACTGTCTTTGTTGTAATGCAAAATTAGAATCATCCATCCAAAGCAACCGATATTTAACTGGTCACTGTACGATTGAATGTGTTTTTTCAGTCTGTTTTTGTCCAAAGACTGATGCTCATTTTTGCCTACAACTTGTAAAACCCTGACACAGAAAGTCGAGCTAAGTGCAAACAGCCCATTTTGTACGAGCACTCACCCACATCATCCCCGAATAGAAACTTCCCTCCTTTCTGCCTGGATCAAATCATCATATCAGTGAGATACTGACGAGGCGAACATCACAGTTTTTGCTTCAGATGATCCTGATATATCTAATTCCCAGCAGGAATTTAGTGATCACCCAATCTGACGCAGACAAACAAAGCAAAAAAACCCCAAAACGTCCTCTCAAATTTCAACAAACACATGATACAAGTTTTAGTTTAAGCTGCACTTTCTGTTCTCTGGTTTTTCTTTTGACTTGTGACCTCTTAGTTAATTGGTTAGGCCCCTAAAACAGAAATAATGGTTCATTGTCAAAGAGGCCGTTGATCTGTTGAAAAGTCATTTGTCACGTCCACATGAATTAAATGCATCATTCCTTTCGGCGATCGACTGTAAGCAACAAGAGCTGTCATGGATTTCCCTGTAACGTTAAGCAACTAAAAGAACGAACAGATTCAAACCAAAACATTTACTTTGATTAAAATGAGCGTGAAACAAACCTTCAGTTCAGAGAAAAGAATTATTCTTGTTTTCAATCCAAAATGCTAAAATACAACAAATTGTTCAGCAGCATGTTGATGTTCACCTCCTCACCCCTCGCACGTCGCCGGTGCTCGACCTCCTCACCTCTCTGGACTCGTGTCGCTCGTGTTCCAGTTGAGCACAAAAGATACACATCAATAACGATTTCTCTAAACGGCTGTTTCAGGTCATTGGGAGAGCACTTAATTATTATAATGAGGTAAAAGAGGGGTCTTTAGAGAAAAATTAACTAAGTGGCTCAGGCCGGCGGTGCAGCGACCTGCCCGACTCACGAACTCAGGTCAGGTTGTTTTTAACAGGATTGTGAGGGAACTCTCTTTACACAGCGATCGTGATGCAAATACAGGAATAAACAGCAGAAATTTATACATCCTCACAAAATAAATGAATAGATAAATAAATAAAAGTGCTTTATTAATCCTAAAGGGAATGACAGTTTTAATATTAGGTAAAATGCTCACACAAGCCAGCGAGTGTTCTGTGTTCCTCGAAGTTTAGCAGTCAATCGATGAATTTGTTTCTCGGCGTTTTCATCGCTACTTTCTACAGGAGAAAAATAGTCCTTATAAAAACTGCTGACAGTGGCTTCTCAGGTTTTGTGGAGACACATTGATGCTTTCAATGTTGATCTTTCTTAATTCACTTCCATTATGTTGTGGTGGATTTTCAGAGGCAGATTTCTAAACAAATACAAAGCAAAACTAGCTGCATGTGCGTCGTGAAGAAGTGAGAAAATAAGGCATTTTTTGAAGGAATTTGTGAACCAACTTTTTAAAAGCTGGAAGTTTAGATAAAAGATCAATGAGGTTTTCAGATGCACGAGTGAAGGTTTGTAGGTGCAGCAGAGTCACAGAGCAGCTGGAGGAAACCTAGATGGTGAAGCAGTCGGAGGAGGCGGAGGAGGATGTGGAGGAGGAGGAGGGGGAGGAGGAAGAGCGGGCACGGACATACAGCCGTACAGCAGATAATTATTGGCTTCGTCAGACAACATCTGTTATGTCAGCATTCCAGCCGTCAGCCTCGAGGAGGACGAGCTGAAAACCGCCTGCAGAGTTCAGAGGCAGACAGAAACGAGGCCAGACACAGGAAGGCAGAAACCCTGCGCTCAGTTTGGACGCTTTGGATTCACCTTCATGTTTATGTGAGCAGAGAGTCTGAACCTTCAGCCTGAGGGTCGCAAGTTCAAATCCCTGTCTGCCCTGCTGCAGTGTCCTTGACCAAGACTGGCTCCCCTCAGGCTGACCGTGACCTCTGACCTTCGTGGTGTGTCCTACAGATTTTACACAGACTACCCGTTCACAGTCAAACATTTAAATTCACATCTTCGGGCTTCGTGCGACTCTCACCTGTAAATACTTTGCTTTGTCATCACAATTCAGCTTCTGTGCGAATAACAGAGGCGGCCGGAAGAACGAGTGCAACTGCTCAGGATTTACCGCGAGACGCCAAACAAGCAAATTAAAAATCTGTGTTGTTGGAGAAAAGGAGCCTCTTTATGCTGCGGACGTTAAAGGATGCAGCAGGTGTGTCGCCCTTCAGGGGTGAAATAAAAAGGGGCAGAGATGAGGAAAGGAAAGTGTGAGACAGATCCAGGAAACAGGAAAGAAAAGAGGGAGAAAGAAGCTGCAAAGAAAAAGAAGGAATGAGAAAAGAGAGGAAGAGACACAAACACTGAAAATTAACTGACACATTTGTTTGTCTTCCTGACTGAGGACAGATGTCGCCGACTTGGTTCTGTGTTAAAGGATTTTTTTTCATTGCCAACAACCCGAATTATTTTCTGTTTTTCCAAAATATGTATGTTTGTAAATTAGACGTCAAAAAGTCCAGAAACTCTTTCAGGCTGAACGTTGGCTGACTCCTGCTGAAACATTCGTTTTCC
>JAFREQ010000090.1:2467500-2505000 GCA_025331565.1 Holacanthus passer | reverse complement strand
TTTTGCCTCTTTTGAATCGTGCAGAAAGCTGCGGGCGAGCTCCGGAGCGAGCTCCGGGCGAGCTGCGGGTGAGCTGCAGGCGAGCTCCAGACGAGCTGCGGGCGAGCTCCGGGCGAGCTGCGGGTGAGCTGCGGGCGAGCTCCAGACGAGCTCCGGGCGAGCTGCGGGCGAGCTCCGGGCGAGCTGCGGGTGAGCTCCGGGCGAGCTGCGAGCTCCGGGCGAGAGCTGCGGGTGAGCTCCGGGCGAGCTGAGCTGCAGGTGAGCCGGGCGAGGGTGAGCTGCAGGCGAGCTCCGGGCGAGCTGCGGGTGAGCTGCAGGTGAGCTCCGGGCGAGCTGCAGGTGAGCTCCGGGCGAGCTGCAGGTGAGCCACGCCCTGTCTCCTGCAACGCTCTGTTTATGTTAGCAAGACTCCTTCGACAGGCAGAGACGCTCACATTCAGATGAAGCCGCGCTGTTCAGTTGGCTGCTGGCGGGTTCATGCAAGTTCATCATCACCGCATAAACACACACACACACACACACACACACACACACACACACACACACACTCGGGCCTTTGATTTAGCAGCAGGTACAAGCTGGTTTGTTGAAGAGGCTGAAAACATTTCTTTAGAGTTTATTTAGTCAGATTAGCAACATAGTAAAGAGGAAACAGTTGTTCATTGATATCACACACACACACACACACACACACACACTTCTACACGTGCTTCTATACATGTGAGAACCCTCTTTGGTGTAATGCATTCCCAACCACTTATCCTTTCCTCAACCATCACAAGTAAATGACCTCAAGCCTTAAAATGAAGTGTGAACCTTCAAACAGTCTGAACGTGAGGATCAGAGATTCCTGGGTTCAAACAAAGATACAACAGATGAACAAGTTCTCACATCAACAAGTGCACATGTGCACAGCAGTGTTGGGAGTAATGGATTACAAAGCAGCCTCAGAGTAGACATAGTGATGCACACACACACAGACACACACACACAGACACACACACACACAGACACACACACAGACACAAACACACAAATACAAAAGACACAAACACACAAATACAAAATAATATACACAAAGACAAGTGTATACACACATACACTTACACAAACAACCCCCCTCCACACACACACACACACACACACGAAGCAGCCGCCCCTCAACAGTCAAACCAAAACAGTGATTAGAGTTTCAACTCTTCACCTCGGCGTCGAACCGTCAGCTGCCACCAGATCTGCAGCTCCAGGTGAGGAGGAGACGGGCCGCGGTCCAGGTCCATCAGCCCGCCTGCGTCAGAGATGACTGCGCCTTCACCTCACCGCAGAGAGCAACACACACACACACACACACACACACACACACACAGGTACACATTAAATGAGCACATGTAAAAACAAAGTGTACAGTAGCAACCACAAAGAATTGATGTTAAAAAAAAAAGAAGAGAAGCAAAAAGTTCAGGAATGTGCAGGTACATAGTCACACACACACACACACACACACACACACACACACACTGAGTCTGACCTCATCATAATCTCACAGCTCCTGACAAACACAGTACCTGAAGGTAAAATTACTCTGATCTCCAGACAAACGTCTTCTTTTTATCTACCAAGACACAACAGCAGGCAGGTGGCGCCCTCTGCTGGTTCATCACTGCTTCGTCGCTGAGTCTAAATGTCAGCTGTGAAAAGTCCTGCAACAATTCTGTGTCATGTTCAGCTTCGTCGTCTCAGTTTTGATGACGGCTCATTTCTTTGGCGTCCAGACCTTCAGCTCATGTGACGTCCTTCACTCATTCATACTGAATAAAATCCATCAGCTCGTTTACGTTCAATCAGTATTAATCACAGATCGTCAATTCAAATCATTCAGAATTCTGAGGTCAGTTTCTTGACTGAGCTGCAAAATTTGAGTCAGACTGAAGTCAAGTTCAGTGTTTGATGTGCAAATGCGAGGCCATTATTTTGAGCAGCCACAAAAATGAAAGGCTTTTTAAGTCTGCTGCATGAGATATATGAAAGAAAATCCTTGGCTTGGAGTCGACGCTGCCCTCGACTCAGTAACTGGAGATTTGGTGAACGACCTGCTGGTTCTGGAACTGAACTCAACTGGAGCTGAATGGACGTTTTCCTGTGAAATATTTGACTTAATATTTGAGAAAATCGTCCTGATCCACCAACCTGAACTGAACCATTTACTGATCACAAGTTCTTCTGTGCTCCGACCAGCAGGGGGCGTCCTCATAGTATCACCAGCACATTCAAAGAGATGAGGGACCAACGTTGATCTCATTTAAAGCTGTTTGATTAGAAACCTGATGAAATGTTTTTTTCTATTAAAATGAGCTGCTCAGTAATCTATTTCTAATTGATTAATTACTTTAATTACACCAAACAGCCAAACAGGCTGTGAACGTGTTTCACTGAACTGACCATGGAACTGAAGTGTGTGTGTGTGTGTGTGTGTGTAAATAATAAATGTCTTCTTACACTCATCACATCTTGCTGGAGGACAGTTTAACATGAGGACACGAGGTCAGGAGGATGAAAGCAGCTTTAAATCCTCCAACAACAGAAAAATATGCTCACTAATGAGACGATGCGTTCAGGGACACGTAGGAGATGTGAACTGTTTGATGCTGTAAACAGACTCATGTTTCATGTCATGATTTGTTGCTTATTTTATGCAAAAAGCAGAAAAACACCAACAAAAACAGTTTCCATCTCCTTCTTGTTGTTCTGGTCTGTTTGTTCTATGAAATAAAATGAAATCAAAGCAGCTCAGAGACAGAAAATCATCAGGATCATTTAGGATGATGATGGAAATGAATTATATTTATTTTCTGTCTGTTTGTTTATTTCTGCATTTGAAGATTAAACTATTAAAAGTTAATGATTGTGCAATAATATTTTCATGATCATCAGTCAGGTTTGTCAATATTGTTTTATTACCAGATCAATGACGAAAATCTCACTGTGGAACATTTTAGATTCAGTAACAAGTTTCTGCTTTTATGATCATAAGACTAAAAATAATATCAACAAAATCAATATTCATCTTGTTCATTGAGTCGCTCTCAAAAAGCTGAAATCATAAATCACGATTCAACTTTATCTCATGATTCAGACTCGAGCTTCTAATTTGAATTCGTTTCTTTGATTCAGATACTCTGAATGAGGCAGTAATCTATTACCTGCGCTGAGGAGTAACGAGGCGCAGCGGCTCCACCTGCCTGAGAGAGAGCGCGTGACGCGGAGAGGTGAGTCCGGCACGAGACACAGACCGGAGACCGGAGACCGGGAGGGCAGGACAGAGACCAGAGAGAGACAGACACCAGAGACCGGAGACCGGGACAGAGACCAGAGACCAGGACAGAGACAGAGACCAGAGACCGGGACAGAGACCTCCTCCCCCTTGTGGACACACTGAGCTGCAGCAGGATCAGGATCGTCTCCGCTGTTTGTTCACTGTTTTTATCTTTATTGTTCTTTGAATCTCTGAGGATCAATAATCTTCTGTGTCGCTGATCTGAGCCTCGACTGAAGATCAGAGTTAAAAAAACAGACTCATGAAGGACAAACAGGATTTTGATTGAAGACCTTCAGCTTCTCCATCATGGTTTGATTCCTCATTAAAGGGTCAGAAGATGTTTGTGATGAGCAGCAGTTTAAAGCTTTAAAGAGTCTTTCTGTGGGAAACATGGAGAACTACACGACCTGGAGTAATCTGAGTAATGTGAGTAATGTGAGTAATGTGAGTGGAGTCCTGTGGGAGCTGGAGGGGTCAGGCTCAGAGGAGGAGGAGGAGGAGGGGGGGCGGGGCGCAGGAGGAGGCGGGGGGCTGCGCGTCCTGGTCGGCTGCGTCCTGGCGCTGCTCATCGTCTCCACGCTGCTCGGGAACACGCTGGTGTGCGCCGCCGTGGTCCGGTTCAGGCACCTGCGCTCCAAAGTCACCAACTTCTTCGTCATCTCGCTGGCGGTGTCCGACCTGTTCGTGGCCGTGCTGGTGATGCCCTGGGAGGCCATCACCGAGGTGACCGGCACCTGGCTGTTCGGACGCTTCTGCGGGGTCTGGATCGCCTTCGACATCATGTGCTCCACCGCCTCCATCCTGAACCTGTGCATCATCAGCGTGGACCGGTACTGGGCCATCGCCAGCCCCTTCAAGTACGAGAGGAAGATGACTCACAGGGTGGCCTTCGTCATGATCGGGGTGGCCTGGACTCTGTCCATCCTCATCTCCTTCATCCCGGTGCAGCTCGACTGGCACCAGGCCGGGGAGGAGGAGGAGGAGTTGAAGGAGGAGCTTGTGGACACAATGGCCTTTGGCAGAAGGAACTTCACCAACGGCACCAACCTCAACTCCAGCGCCAACCTCAACTCCAGCGCCGTCGCCCAGAGCTGCGTCGCCAACCTGAACAAAACCTACGCCATCTCCTCCTCCCTCATCAGCTTCTACATCCCGGTGGTGATCATGATCGCCACCTACACCCGCATCTACAGGATCGCTCAGACACAGATCCGTCGCATCACGTCTTTGGAGAGGGCGGCGGAGCAGGCGCAGAACCAGGGCCACGGTTTGAACCGGAACCAGCATCAGCAGCACAGACCCAACGACGAAGCCTCGCTCAAGTCGTCCTTTAAGAAGGAGACCAAAGTCCTGAAGACTCTCTCCATCATCATGGGGGTGTTCGTCTTCTGCTGGCTGCCGTTCTTCGTCCTCAACTGCACCGTCCCGTTCTGCGACCCGCCCTGCGTCAGCGACACCACCTTCACCGTCTTCGTCTGGTTCGGCTGGGCCAACTCGTCCCTCAACCCGGTCATTTACGCCTTCAACGCAGACTTCCGCCGGGCCTTCGCCACCATTCTGGGCTGCAACCAGATCTGCTCCAACAACACGGTGGAGGCCGTGAACTTCAGCGACGAGCTCGTCTCTTACCACCACGACACCACGCTCCACAAGGAGGCGCTGGTCCCCGCGCAGCCGCAGCAACACGCTCGCACCATGAACATCGGGTCGGACCGCCTGGAGGACGTGAGCGCTCAGTTTGACGAGGAGTCGATCGTCTCCAACGGTTCGCAGAGCCACAACCGGCTGCTGCTGCTTCCTGCCACCGTCCAGCTGGAGGACGACCCAGAACTGTCTCTGGAAACCATCACGCCCTTCACCTCGGTGGCCGGACTGGAGAGCGACGCTCTGATACCAGGACAGGTCCACCAGGATGGATAGAACAGAACCCACCAAACAGGAAGTGAGGCTGTGCTGTCTTCAAAATAAAAGCATAAACTTCAGTTCAACTCTGACCAAACTTGTCCTTCACAATGTTTTGATTCATTTGAAATCATGGACTTTAAAATCTGTACAAACACAACCCTGAATTTAAGCTTTAGGTAAAACCGAAGAATTGATGGACTTTTTTAATGTTGGATTGTTCTGTTAATTTTTGTGTTTGCACTTATTGAAATGGAGCCACATTTAGTTTTTAGATCTACTTTGTGAGGTCGGAGATAAAATGATGATTTTTGGGAAAAACAAAATGCTCTGTCAGACATTAAAACTCATTTATTAGACTGAACCACTGGATGTTTCAATCATTCGACTCCTGCACTTGATGTAAATGATAAATATGGAATCTGCTCTTGTCATGAAAAGGTTTAAACACTGAATCAAGCTGAAGCTTCACGTTTAAGGACTAATTTGAATCTTTGAAACAAGACAGACATGAAGCTGTGCCGTTTCCGACTCCGACCTGTGAAGGTCAACAAACTGTGATGTGTTCACATGCAGAGAGACGAAGGCTGAAACGGGACAAACTGTCAAAATATAAACAGTTTTCTTCTAAAAAGGTTGAATTCAGAAGCACCTTAAAGGTCAATGTCAGTATTTTTTGCTTCTTTTTATCCTCTTAACTCTAAATATATTTCTATTTCAAATTATGGGCAACAATTCATCAAAGCGATACATAATATTTTAGAGAAGCCATCTGATTTTTGGGAGGAAGGTCATTGAATCAATTAATTTATGGACATATGAAAATCAAATTTTGTAGAAACTCAGGGTTATTCAGGGGAACTGAGTAATGATGACATTTAATTTTTGGAATAATATTATTTAGAATTTAATTTTTGCGTTCAGGGACAATCCAACATGTGAGAACTGCTGCGGAGGCTGTGTCAAAGGAAAGAAATCAATCTGGTGTTTTTGGAAGAATTGTTGATGGTCATTCATCATATATGCACTTTATAGTTATTGGGCTGAAATACAGACTCGTGAGTCCTTTAAAATGATGATCAGGTTTGTAACAAGGTTAAAAGTTAACAGTTAGTGTGAGATTATTGCTGAAGCTTCTTCAGGCCTGTTGAGGTTGTAAATACAGACTCAGTCCTCAGTCCAGTCTGCTCCGTCGTCTCACCACTCGCACAGTGTTTCTTGGATCAGCGTTGAGAAAATTAAAGTCATTAATAAGGAATTAGTGTGAAAGCAGAGTTTTAATATTAATGCAGAGAACAATAAAAGCTGATAAGCTGGTTAATATGGGCTCAGAGGAAAAGTAGGCCGAGAATCAGTCGAGTCATCGGCCGGGTTTGCATCCAGTGGAAAAATATCTGTGGCTGGTGAATGGCAGTGAAAGCTGCAGCGTGATGACACGAAACAGAAATATGTTGCAGTCACATAAACTATTGTGGTAAAAAATAAAAATAGATTTGTGCCTTTAACTCGACGTTTCCAGTTCAGACACATTTTTAATATTTCATGACTTGTCTTAATTTTGCTCTGTGATCTTTTCACAAGTTGTTGTCTTGGTCTCAGGCAGCTTCGTCCACCGCCGGCAGAAAGAATCACATCATTACCACGTTCTTAAGAAATGAAATATGTCTTGATCATTTTGTTCAGTTTGCTGATCTTAAACTCGTATTCAGGCTCCTCAGATCAGTAACATGTGGAACTGAACCTCATGTAAATCTTCATTTGGACAAACAGCTTTTTGTTTTTTTGGGATCAACATGTGGAATTTCTCACCTGCAGAACTCAAACTGGATCCTGACTGGAATCTTTTTGAACCAGTTTTTGAAGACGGATCAGTCGTGTTGTCATTAATGATCTTGAGTGTGTTATAATTCTGAGTTTTATGTTCTTGATGTATTTGCTCAGTTTTATGTATTTTGAAATGAGCCCCTACAAAAAATGAAAGTGAAATGAGTAAATAAATGCATTGATACATGAATGTTCATTTGTTCTATATGTGAAGTCACAACCTTGAAGAGGTCGAACAGGGAGCTTCACCTTTCAGGCGTCTCACTGACCTGATGAATATATTAGTTCATGCAGCGGCTGTAAAACATATGAAACATGAAATGATTTATGGCCATTTTGTTAAAGGGAAAGGTCACAACTTCAGTGCTTCTCTACACACTGGGCTTTAATAAGGTCACACACTCCAGCTCGGACACTTCGCTCATAAAGACGAGACCTGATCCACCAGTGCTTCCATATATTTTTCTATGGAGGTCGTGATGTTATTCTGAGAAATTTACTGCGAGTTCACGAACAGGATGATCAAGAAACCTATGAGGATGAACGCCCGGGTCATGAGAACCTCTCAGAGATGCTTGATGATGAAATAAAGATTAAAATCAGAGATGAAAAAAAAAGAGTGAAGTGATTCTGTGTTTTCTTCCTGTTGTGTTTGGTTCAGTATTTGTCTCTCTCTCAGTCTCTGTTTGCTCCTTTCATCTTCGCTCGGCAGTGGAGTTGAAACAGAGCGGAGGCCACAGGAGGGACGACCACCTGAACCCCACAGGTGTCTCCTCCAGGTTCAGCTGCTGCCACCACAGAGCAGCATCACAGCGTTTCAGAGCCGCTGTCTGTGGCTGAGATCAGGGTCGAAGTTTAGAAAGAGTGAAGCCGTATATTAAAGAGCACAAAGGACGGAGTGATGGACGGATGGATCGTGCATCCAGTTTCTTCCACAGGCAACATTTAATGACGCCTTTTCTTTCTATTACATTTTGACATAAGCTTTTACACAGCTTTCCTAAATAATCGGATAATAACAGACAATAATCAGTCAATAGCAAGAGATCACGAAAGAAGACCAAAGCAGGGTGCAGGCCGGAAAGTGACGAGACATCGGCGACAGTGTGGCAGAGAGCGGGCGAGGAGGTGGATACGCACTGAGACTAATAATCCAGAGGAGAGCAGGTGTGTGAACAGGTGTGTGAACAGGTGTGTGAGCAGGTGTGTGAGCAGGTGAGGGTCCGGGAACACACTGTGGTCAGGAGACGATGTGTGAGATGACGAGAGAACGAGGGAAATCAGCATCAGATGGTGAATCAGAGGAAGCTGAGGTTTTTCTCGACAGCATCGTTCAATAAACTGCTGTTGCATCACGTGTCGACTCACAAACACCAAACCTGCCTTGGATACTAAATCAAGGAGGAAACCAAACAGCACCCAGGTTACATTTTTATTCTTTTATTAACAACTGTGTCACATTGATTTTGATTTTTTTGTCTTTCATCCTTATTTTTCACTATTTCATATTGTTATGTGTCAAAGCAACATTTGTATTTAACCTCGACATCGAAAACACTTTTCAACTAGATTCAGTTCAGTTTACTCTGACACGTTTTTACCTCGACATCATCACCAAGACCACAAACAACAAAGATCGGATCCCTGAATGAGCGATTTGCAAACACAGGACAGAAGCCTGAAATGAATTCTAGCATCTCAACAGACATGTGACGTCCTTCACATCATTATCAGCTTCGAATGCCGACGGAGAACAGCTCTCTCAGCTTTAAATGGTTTCTCAATGACAGATGGCTCTTTTTCAGTCTCATCCCATTCTCCTTCCATTTCACCTTCTATCTGTTGCCCTTTTGTCTCTCTAAAACACACACACACACACACACACACACACACACACACACACACACACTCCAGGTTGTGGTTTGGTGTCATAATCACTGCAGTAATCATGGCAGAGGAGGTGACGGCGGCGGCGCAGAGCTGATTGCAGCCGCTTCTCAACGACCGTTGAAAACTAGAAAGTGGACGCCTCAGTTTGCTGTCAAGGACTCCGAGTCATCACAGCTCATCTCACACACACACACACACACACACACACACACAGTTGGAGACAAGATAGTGACCCTGCAGACGCTCTGTCAGGTTTCAGTCTGGTTTTATTCTCCAGCTGAGAAGCAGAATTGTAAAAAGAAGAAGAGATCAGATTGACATCAGGTGTTGAAATCGAGCCTCCAGGAAACAGGAACGAACTCTGCAGCATGTCCAAAAAAAGCTGTGTTTAAATCTGCATGAACCATAAGACTAAAAGACTTTTAACACAGATTGATGGATCAGAAATCCTGCTGCCGTTTCCTGCACGCTGCCGCTCAACGGTTTGACAGACAGGAACTGAAAAAGTTAGTAACTGGAATTTGATACTTTATGTTTGCAAATGCTTTGTGCTTTGAACGAATGTTTGCAAAAAATATTAAATCTGCAGTTTGAAAACAGATGCTCTTCATGTCATTTAGTTTTTTGCTGTCTCCTCTGACAGATCAGCAGGTGAAGCGTCTCTTCTTCTCATCAACTCTTGGTTGTTCCAGAAAGCACCAGTAGGGGGCGACAGAGTCCCAGCTGCTCATCTGTGTTCTCCAATGAATTGTGACAAAAGGACTTTCTCATTGACACACTTCTCAATGTGCACAGAAACACAAACATGATGAGACCTGTTTCTGTCACAGTCACTTTTTCTCTCTTGTGTTGTGAGGTATATCTAAATCCACATTATATTAAACATTGACGGGACAGAAACTGGCAGAACGGCAAACTCACAGTCACAAAACTAAGCTGTCATTGAGTTGGTCTTTGTATTTGATTTTGGGTTCAGTCGGGTTGTGGATTATAAAAATTGAATTGATATGAGATAATTGTGGGTAATGGGTTTTGGGGACAGGTTTGGGAAACTTGATAGTGGAAAGAAGTGTCGCAGCTAAAGAGCCGGATATTTAGTGACGTTGGTGGAATATTGGACTTACATTCACCAGGTGGACACAGACAGACTCCATGATGATGATGTGGCAGAAACAGTAGAAAAGGTCGAGTGCAGGATTTCTAATATTTTTCCACAGTAATATTTTTAATTTCACTAAATTAAGGATTTGGATTCAACGTTGAAATAAAAACTTGTTTGAGAAGCAGAAAACTGTAAAAACAAACACACAAAAAGATGTATCTCTTTTCCACACATCATTGATTTCCCCTCGTCGAGTCACACACACACACACACACACACACACACACACACACACACTGACACCACTGATCTTTGACATATCTTGAAGGATCCTCCTCATCGCTGCTGTTCAGACTGATGCAGTTCGGCTCGGGAGCGAAATGAACTCACAGCTGAAAACAAGGTGACATATTTGTTCCTGATCGACTCGGACCGGGCGGAACGACATGTTTGTTGTCGGCTTGTTTTTCAGAGCGTCCTTCTCTCGCAGAGCAGGTTTTTGGCAGCGTGCGCGGGGAAGTGGCCGATCTCCTCCGACCCCCTGAGCTGAATGAGAAGGAGCCGGGCAGCCATGACGGGGCGTCGGCGGGGGGTTAAGCCGTGACCCAGATTTCTGCTGGAGTCTTTGTCCTGGAGGACAGAGAAGATTCTCCTCATTCATCTCGACGAGGGCCGAGTTCCTTACTGTTAGAGAGAGAGAGAGAGAGAGAGAGAGAGAGAGACCGGGGTGACAGAAAGGCAGAAAAAGTGACTTTGAGTTTTGAGTGTTGTTTCATGCATTATGAATGACTTTGGGGAAACATGCAAACGAGCAGCTCAACAGATATTTGTTCATTCTGTATTCGTTTATCTCTCGGCTGCAGATTTGGGCTTTAAAGGCCTCTGACTCTGCAGGAGGTCGTGTGGCGTTCAGGTCCAGGAGGAACAGTCAGTGTTCTTTAGTGTTTCTACATGTTTACCACAACCACAACAGTTCAGAGCTGCTTTACACCGACAGACAGTCGGGACGGGACAGTCCTCCATGAGACTGGAGCATTTAAAACACAAACCACTCTCTGTTTGTCACGTTACACACAACCGAAAAAATCCTTTGAGATTTAAACACGAACACTTGAACTCAGTTTGTGTCTCTGAACTTTATATTTATCACTTCCTGTGTTGGGATGTTTCACCTGCACCAGTTTTGAGTCTGGTCAAACTGGTCTGTGAGCGGAACGAGGTCAATGAACTCTGGAGCAAAAGATGAAAGTTTGGGAAGTAGAAAAGTTTTCAGAGGACATTTATGATTCATATAAAATCCACACTCACCTTCTGTTGTCTGTTGTTTCTACAGATTAGATTTTCACATGACTGACGGTGAAACTTGTCTTCACTTCGAGCTGATGTGGCTTCACTGAATTTAAATTTTTAATGTTTTATCCTGCTGCTTGTTTCCAGCTGAGCTTCCTGTTAGCAAACTCAACACCGGACTACTTTATGATTCTGAGTCAGTATTTTCACATAATGTTATATTTCTCTGCATGAATCTTACTGTTAATATCATATAATCATTTATTCTGTGGATGGAACCAGGACAACGTTTACGATTAGAAAAGAATAAATAACTCACTCACAGAAAAGTGGATGATCTCCTCCAACCTGCACAGTCATGGTGTCAACAACAACAACAACAACAACAATCAATAATCATATCTTATTTATTGCTTATTGTCTCTTATTTTCTTTGGTCTCGCTCTTTGTGTTTTGAACATGTGCTCACAGTCGCCTGATGCTCTGATCTGTCTATTAGATAAACTCATTTCTTTTATTCTTTTAATTTTCACAAGATAAAATAAAATCAAGGTTGAAGCATTTAAAGTACATCTTATATATATAAAATTCCAGCGATGAACAAAGAAGTGTTTTGTTTGAACGACGCTGAAGCATCGAAACCCTCGAGGTGTCGTCACAGAGGAACTTTGCCAAGTGTGTCCATTGTCTTCTTCTCACACACGTCTGCAGGGTTTTGTCCTCAGGGCTGAATGTGGGAGGCGTCCTCGGTTTTGGGTGGGCAGTTCTTCGTATAGTCCCCCTCCTCCTCCTCCTCCTCCTCCTCCTCCTTTATCCTCATCTTCTCCCTCTTTTATCCGAGTGTTCGTGGCCCCACATTCTCACAGCGCCTCAGAGCCGTGGAGCGTCACATGGTAAGAACACAACCACAAACCTTCAGCACTAAACTGCATTTCTGCTTCTTCCTCCTGAAACTGTCAGAGCAAATATTACAGCATTGGACACGACGACGACGATGATGATGATGAAGACAGACTTGTTTTTTGTCATGACTTATTGATGAGGGGTGGATTTGAGGGGGGGGGAGGGGGATTATTTTTGTTTTGCTGCAGCGAGTCTTTGTTTTTCATCTCACACAAACAGTTGAAAGGTGACTGATGATGTTTTAATGTCAGTTTGGTTTGTTTGCTTTTCGTTCTTATTTCAGGGTGAACAGCAACTTGTGAAAGAAAATCCTGAATATTTCAAAGGAAAAAACAAAACAAAATCATCAGAATCAGAATCATGAGCAAGAAAAAGCAACACTATTATATTTAAACTTGATATATACAAAGTTTTTAAAATCGTTGTTTCTCAATGATTCACTTTGATTCAATGAGCCAAAGTGAACGTTGCATGAGACCAAATGCTGCTCATCCCGATCACCTGTGACCTCGAAAACTTCACTGAGATCAGGTCCCTTCAGGTGAGTTAGACAGAAACATGTTTACATCCTCAAACAATGAAAAACAAGTACATAAATACAAAAACGCTGAATTTAGAGCCAAACTCAAACTGACATTGATCCAACTTGACGTCCACAAGATGCACAGTGAGATGGAAGGATGAAGCTCAGTGTAGATGCTAATGTGTTTTATGACCAGGGCAGAGTGGATTATCATCTTCATGCCATCATCACCATTTCAAATCAGTCATTTATGGATGTCGTCCATCAAACAGCAGCAGGAAGTGGAGACGCTGTGGTGAATGTTGAGAAACTACGGGACGAATCAAACTGGATTCATGATAACTGGAATAAACACGTCTCAAATAGAAGCACAAGCAGCAGGAAATTTATTGTGTGAACAAATTCAGATCGATAACTTGTTATATGGATGAATGACGTACAGAATATTTTTAATTTGATCACATCTGGTATTTGTGTTTCAACATTCATGAAACACACCGTGACTGTGTCTTCAGAGGAGACCTTTCAGCTCTGGTTTCCTCCACAGGAAAAACCAATTGTAGTGAAGCAGCTGACTCTGAATCCCAGTCGTTTGCTTTGGCAACAACTGTGAAACAAGAAGACGTCGACGCTCCGGAGCACAATGTTCTGTTCATTTAATTTCCCACGTCGTCACAACACAAACACATTAACGTCTTTAATTAAGGAACCAGCCTGTTCAGTCGTTCACAGCATCAACAGCACGTCGGTGCAGAAACGACCTGTTTGGTGTTTGAACACAGTGAAACGCAGGATGTGAACGTTTTCACTCTCATTAAAACAGACTCAGATTGTTCGAGTGCAAACAAACAGCACTGAGCTGAAACAGACTCTGGCAAAATAAGAGACGAAGGACGATCTGAACATTTAGATCAGTTTCATTCATTATTTTCACATTAAAATTCTAAAAAATAAGAAAGATGCATTTTATAATTCCTCTTAATGTTAATCTAAAACAGGCTTCATGGCTGTGACGACGCGTAAAACCTTCCAGAAACCTTCTTTCTAGAAGAGAACGAGATGTGGGAATAAACAAAGTGTGAGTTCGGCCGTGACTCGTCGTCCCTGCTCCGTGTTTGACAGCTCGTCCGGGCTGGACTCGTCTTGGGGGAGTGTTTCTGACGCTTGGCTGCTTTTCAATGAGCCTCTGACGGAGACTCGCTCCCCTGCTCCGGCTCCATTGTCCATTCTTTAACATTTAACACTCGTGTCCTGCCGCTCGGACACTTTGGGACATTGATGAGGACGTTTTTCAAATCGCGTGCATCGAGATATTTTCACGGTGGCTCTTTTTCTTCAGTGCTAAAATACACTGATTCACACTGTCTCACTCACATGGCTGATTTTCTTTCCTTCAGTTAAATGTGTGGTAAGAAAACAGGACTTTAAAGTGAAATGATTTCGTTGATGGAGCGCCGTGAAATCTGGTTCAGAATGACTTCTATCGTCTCTTCACTTTTCCAGCATCAGGTCAGAACAAACGTTCTTTTCATCAGCCTCAGTTGTTAAACTGTTAAACACATTAAACTAAGACAGTGAACATGATGAACATGATGAACATGATGAACCTGCTGAACGTCATTGTGAGCGTGTCGACAGGAAACATTAACATTGTGATGGAATCGCTGCTGTGACAAGTTTCAAAGAGCTCAGTCTTGTTACAGTCTGTTTCTCGAACTTTATGAAATCGCTGGTTTTCCCTTTAAATGTCATGGTTTTAATAATCTGCTGCCAAACCTGCACTTCAAATAAGCTCAGTCAGATCATATTGATCAGGTTGTTTTTCTCTTCCCTTCCCAGCCACCATGAGCGTCCTGCCGCGCAGCTTCATCCTCCTCCTCCTCCTCTGCCTCCCCGTCCTCAGCGAGGCGAAGCGGCAGCCCGGTCAGGGGAAACCCGACAAACCCCGCCAGCCTCCGCCGTCGCCCCCGCCGGCGGCCAGGAGAGCCAGGAACCGCTCGGTGCCCGGCTCCGGGGAGCTGACCACCAAGGAGGGCCACCGCTGCACCTGGCAGACGTCCGGAGAAGGTCTGGTGAGCCTGCTGGTGAACTGCAGCACCGAGACTCCGGGGGAGCAGCCGAGGTGAGAGGCCTCGACTCCAAGGTCTCCTCTGAGGACGGGACTTTAAGATAAACCTCCTTCAATGAGTTCACGTTGGTGTCAAATAGCAGGAGAATCATCGTCTGTGATGTTTAAGCTGACAAAAGGTTCAGGATATAAAACACATGCAAGTCAGGAAAGATTGTGGTTTTGGTTCATAGTTTATTGTTTTTGTCCGTATCGATCCAACGTTTCACTTTTTTCTCAGCTTCTCAACTCTGTCTGCAAAATCTCAACTCAAACAAATTGATCCAAATATATTTATTGATTGTCTCAAGCATTTTTAAAATCAAGCCCGATGAACAGTGACAGAAAATGGGGACTATATTGGATGAGAAGCTCCAATCTTTGTCTGTGTTTTACTTTTCCTTCTTGACCTCTTCCTGCAGGTACTGGTGCCGTTACGCCGGTAAACCGGACGTCTGTCAGGCCTACGGGGTGAAGTCCAGCCAGTACTGGAAGCAGCTGGTGGGGAAGCTGAAGAAGAGGCAGAACGCCTGCGAAGGAGAGAAAGTCCTGAAGGCCAAGACCTGCAAGAAGGCTCCGGCCGAGGCCCACATGAAGCTCGCCCAGCGCAGCGCAGAGGAGGCGAGGAAGGGAGCGAAGGAAGGAGGGAAGAAGAAAGGACCGCCGGCCGGTAAGAGCTCGGACGGAGGGAAGGCGGAGAGGAGGAAGAAGAAGGAGGAGGAGGAGGAAGAGGAGAAGAAGAAGAGGGAGGAGAGGACTGGGCTGGAGGAGGAAGGATTGGTGAACGACATGGAGCCGGTGCAGAGTTACTGCAGCGAGGGATGGCACTCGGTCTGCTCCTTCTTCGTCAAGTTTTTTGAGGGTTGATGGGAAAATTCTGAAGGAAATGTCAAGTTCGTTATTGATACACGACGGTGCGAGTTCACAATCTGAGAACAACCTGTATGAAGATGTTCTACTTGTACAGGAAGCAGCAGGCAGCTATTTTTAAAAATATATCTTCAACTTTGAGCTGCACAAGTTTAAAGTTTGTCACAGCTACAAATATAAGTGAATATTTGTTTCAGCGACTTTGGTTTGGTCATAAAACACTTTGTTAGTATGAACTTTTTAAAAAAAGATTCTGCCATCTAATTTGCAATGTTATAGCTGTGTGACAATTAAAACTTCAAAAATAAAACCACTAAATCAAAACTGAATGAAAGTCATGAACTCACAGCCGAGAGAGCAGGAAAATCGGATCATATTCAGCTCAGTCTGTGTTGAATGAACATGTTTAGCTTCAGGATGTTTGATGTCACATAAAGTTTGTTGTAGTTAGTTTTTTTTTCTCTGGAAATGTTAAAGCAGGTGAAACTGAGTAAACTGTTGAAACTGTCTAACAAAGAAACATGATGTCGTGAACAATCGATCGTTGATCATCACTGATGTGTTTGATCGATGAGAGTATTGATTATTAGATGAATAGATTTGTTGTTTATCCTTTTTCTTGTGATGTGGAACTAATTTTTTTTTTTTTACAAACTTTGTGACACTTTTGTAAAAACATCTGTTTGATGTGATTTGTTTAGACCTGAGCAGCGTTTTTTTTATATTTTTATAGACGTTTTAACACTGTTTCTGAAAATCGACAATAAAAACAAAATGCTTCAAATAAAGATCAGTTCATTCGACCTGAAGCTTCTTGCAGTCGCCTCAGAGCAGATTATCACCTACAGATATACAAAGGTTACAATGATGAGATGTGAGGGTGAGAGTGATAATGGCTCAGTAATAACAGGGTGATAATCTCTAATGGATGATATTCTTTTAATAAAAATGGCGTCTGTCAGAACAAACACATCAGCTTTTCCTTTTTTCCAACTTCCGCCCACCGAAGCTGTGGATTCAGTCTGTTGAGCCTGGAAAGCTTTCAGATATTTCACTCTTCTGTCTCATCGCTCAGATGTGACGAGCTGTGTCGTCTCTTCTCGTCGGCTTCTCTGTGTCACATCGATCCATCTTTCCTCATCCTTCTTGTCATTGTCCAGTTTTGTTTTGCAGAATAGTTTTAAAGAACAGAAATGTGATTGGACGAGTTACAGGGTGAAAACTGCTGTTTCTTAATTTGGATCTTTGAAAAAAACCTCGAGGTCACAGTTTAAATTTCTCCTTCGCTGCAGACATCGAACAACAGGACTGTGTCGTATTGTAAAAAGGCTGCAGAGACACGAGAGCTTCATGTTGAGCTCCTGCAGAGAGGAGCATCCTCACCATCTCTATCTAACCCTGTCTCCTTCTATACTAGCAATGCAAATATGTGCTGGGAGAAATATATGTAATATGATTCCTACCATGAATTATTATCAACATAATGAAAAACTTTCTCAGGATCAGAAAGTGATGGCAGCGTCTCTCCTGCTGAGAGGAAGATAAAAACCTTCTGTGAGTCTGTGAGGTTTCTGTTGGAGACGCAGCGACGCTCGTCCTGGTCCGAGTCCCCTCAGAGCGAACGGGCTTTAAAAATAGAACATCTAACTTTGTGGTGGACGAAGCCCAAGGACAGAAAAAAGAGGAAGGAAGAGCCGAGAATCTGGAGAGTCTGGACACCTCTCAGTGGTTACCATGCCAACAACCCAAAAGGTGGTGTGTGTGTGTGTGTGTGTGTGTGCTGTAGTGGGATCTATGGCAATTTGGCAGGATGTATAGTGTAGCCTGCAATTTGTTAAAAGGGGTTGTATGACCCTGTGGGTACAAGTGTGTACTTGAGACACACACACACACACACACACACACACACACACACACAAAGAACTACAGTGTAAATCACCTCATTGTTTTGCTTGGTGAGACATGTTGATCACACATTTCCTTCAGTTGCCATCAGCTTTTAAATGACACAATCTTCAACTACAGTAACATTGAAATATAGTTTTCAACATTTAAATGCTGATCAAACAACAGTTAAATGTAACATGACCATTGAAAAGAAAAATCCTTTAGTAGCCAAATTCAGCCTTTTTAAAATTTAGATCTTTAATCTTGACGACAAAATCAGAACTCACTGGTTCGTTGTGCAGAAGATGGACAGAGCTGATGTTTGTCGCTGAGGCTTTGAGCTCAAGATCAAACCAGCAGAGACTGAGGAGCGACGACGAAGAACTTCCCTCCAATGAGACTCAGAAACGGGACAAAGAGTTTGTGAGTCTTTGTGCTGTGGATGGAGGCAGGTTGTTCTCTGTCACCGAGTGTCTTTTGCAGGAAGTCTGTCATGTTAAAGTCGACCACATTTAATTTGTCTGTCTGAACTGTTCTGTGCTGTAGTTGACGCCGCCACTCTCCACTAACGAGTCCAGAGCATCACATGTAAACAGTCCAGAGGTCACATTATTATCACAGGCTTTTCCATCCAATACCCACACACACACACACACACACACACACACACACACACACACACAGCAGGGGGCAGCATGGGTCAGATCCTCCATAGACTCGGACACTGAGACCCCCCATGTTGGACGCTGGCCGTCTGCCTGCGAGGACTCGGGCTCAGCGAGGGTCTGGCCTCAGTTCAGCTCAGCTTTTATTCACCGTCTTCATTTTTCCTCCGTGTGCTCATTGTGGACACACACACCTTCACACACGCTGCCAAACGAATCCACTGAGCTGCAGATGAAGTCACCAAATCTTTCTGGGAAACAGATTCCTCGTTAGTCTTTCACCCTTCAACAAACTGAAAGACACAAACTTGTGGTTTAGCAGATCAAAACGATGCTTCCAGCGTCGACTCATTAAACCTGCAGACAGAATGTGAAGCATCTCTTTCATCAATCATTCGTCTTCGTCAGTGGAACAAACTGAGAATCACGACACAGAGTTCAAACGTCAGCTGATCAGAATCTTCATCACAGTCTTTAGATTAATCGACTGTATTTTAGTTTTAACATTCTGTAATTAGTCCTGAAGCAACATCATCACTTCAGAAACAACAACCTCCATCTGAATGATTTCTGAGCAGAACCAGCTTTCACTGATTTATTTGACTGATCGTTTAGATTTCTGCTCATGTCCCTCCCTTCATGTTCGTCCAACCCTGGTTTAAATGAGCTGCTCTGGTTTGAATCCTGAGTTCAGCCAGTCTCTGCTGACCTCTGCTGGAAAATCTGTGTAATTACAAAATATCAGTCAAAGCCAAATTGAGTAAATCCAGAATGAAGCCAACAGATTTTCCAGAAACTAATGAAGGAGTTCTTACTTTGGTAAAATACAAAACTGACATGTAACTTTACAGGATCGATTCCAGCACATCTGCACACGAGCGAAGTCAGATTTCAATGAGAGAAACTAGAAACTTGCTGAATTTACATTTGAACACAAACTCAGACCATTTCTGAATAAAGAGAAAACCTGGTCCTGGATTCTGTTGTATATTCTGCCAAACAGCTTGAATGATGGTGATGAAGTGATGTTATGTAACTTTTGTCAGACGTTTGCAGAGCAACACACAGATTTCACCACCAGAGGTCGCTGTCGGGTCACTGAAGCAAAAACACCAGATAACGTGTGTGAGTGTGTGAAGGAGACACAGGAAGGAGTTCGTAGTAAAAGATTTGAATGTAAAATGATTCATGTTGATGAATGAGGAACAGAAACTGATCCACTTCATCATCATCGAAGCTGATGACATTTATTTTCATTAAATGTCACATTTGAAACTCCCTCTGGTCTGTGATCTATTCCAGCTCTGAACAAAGTGATCAGTTGTCTTATCCCTGGAACCTGATCGCGGCGCGGCGGCGAGAACATTTCACTCAGCTGCTGCTTCTTTCATCATAACCTGCTTCCTTCACCCGAAGGTTGAGACATGAAGCCGGTGATTTATCCATGGCCTCATTCTGGTCTCCACCTCTGTGATAGATGAGTTTAACAAGTCTCATTTACTTTAGATAAAATAAGATAAACCTTTATTCGTCCCACAGTCTGGAAAGTCACATTGCACAGCAGCAAAGAAGCCGACAAACAGTAAACAGACTAAAGAAAAGTATTAACAAATTTACATGAGAATATGAAACATGTGACCAGTATTTACACGATGGACATTGAATTGAAATAAGACATGAGATAATGCATAATGAATTAAATATGGAATATTAAATATTTAAAACTCACAAATCAGTCCCATCCAACACGTCGAGTCGAGTCGAGTCACGCAGACAAACACTGAAGTTTAAGTGAGGAATTCAAACATCTGACTCACATCACGAAGCTTCTTAATGAGGAGAAACACTGATGCATTACTGACACAACATTTGATCCAAACCTCAACAGAACATTTTGTTCAGGATGAAAACCTGCAGCTCTCGGTCTGAAGCAGAAAATCATCTGATCTTCCTTCACCTCAGGCAAGATTTGAATGGCGTCCTCTGGGATCATGGTGACGGCGTTAAACCCGTCTGACCACTTCACATAATGAGCTGAAAATATGAGCTGCAAAGTAACCAGCTACCACAGGTTCAAGAATATTAAACATTTACAGTAACTGTGAGGGAAAGTTTATAGTCTGTATATTAATGTAGTTTTATTACGCAGCAGAAAACATCAGCAGATCAGTGATGAACTGTGTAAAGTCTGTCCTTTGGTCTCAGACTTTTCTCTACGGAGGCATTTTAGGACATTTCACTTTCAACTTGGCTCAACTCAACTGTCATCAGAGTCTGTCTCAGCTCAGGGAGCTCAGGTCTGAGTCTGTTCACCTGCTCACATCCTGTGCCTCAGTGCCATCAGGGGTTTCCTGCTGTCACCAGAGGTTTGGGTTGAATGTTCTATATATAAATCAGTTTCCTCATCACATGAACACTGTGATCTGTGAACATCTGAGTGCAGACGGTCGTGTTGACCTCGTGTTGTTGTCCTGCGTTGGACTGAAGTGACCACAGGACTGTGAGCTGCGCAGTCAAACATCACTGCCACTGTGTGTGTGTGTGTGTGTGTGTGTGTGTGTGTGTGTGTGTGTGTGTGTGTGTGTGTGTGTGTGTGTGTGTGTGTGTGTGTGTGTGTGTGTGTGTGTGTGTGTGTGTGTGTGTTAATGTGGCTCACATAACGACAAAAGTGTGTCTGAATGTTCCAATGTACCAACACCTGCCAGGCTGTACATGCTGTAAGAGTGTGTGTGTGTGTGTGTGTGTGTGTGTGTGTGGGCAGGGCTGTCCTCAGTGTGCCAGTCTGAGGGTTACAGAGGGACACACACCTCAGCAGGTTGACTCTGCAGGACTGATAAAGACCTTTGACACAGAACAGCTTCTACCTGAAAGCTCCCACACTTCCTGTCCCTGGTGCTCGATGGCGTGATGTTCTCACGGCCTCAGGCTGCACATCCGACCCCAACACCAACTGTTTCCTGCTGCACTGTTGTTATTAGATTGTGCTGAAGATACGTCTGGAACAGTTGGATCATGACTGGATGCAGGAGGTCACATGATCCACAGGCACTGGTCTTAAACTGTGCACGGCAGAATTGTCTGCAGGAACATGCTCTGCTGCTCTGCAGAGTGAGGAGGTGACATGGATTTATGTATATTTATGTGCTGGAGGAAAAAAACAGGTGGGACAGGAAAACATGTTTCACAAATTTTGCATGAAATCAGTTGGATTAACTGATTGTCTACAGAGATTTATCAATATGAGACCTGAGAGGAAAAAGCTGCACCTTAAAGTGCTGCTTGTTCTGAGTCGACCTGCGAATGTGAGAAAACCGCTGTTTGTGAGTGGATCCACATCAGAGCTGGGAAATAAGACACTGACCTACTTCTATCCGGATGCGTTAATGCCGTCTGGCACCTGACAAAATGCCGTTGGTGTCGAGTGCGACTTCTCACAAGTCAGGTTCAAATTCGAACAGAAAGGAATGAGTGATCTTCAAATGCACTAAATTTGATGCAAATTCTAATCTGCAGTTTTCATCTTGTGGAGCGTTGAAATGCACAAACATTTCTAACAGACCATGTTTTTATCTTATGACCTGCTGTGATTCATCTTTATTGCAGATTGTAAACGGCCTGTTTACATCTTTAATCTCCGCAGGTTCCTGCTGTGATCGGAGTCGCTCTCTCTCCTGCTGCCGTCTGTGCGAGCTGCGACGAGGTTGTGATTCTCTCCTCGTGTTGAAACAGCAGCTCGATCCAGAGGAGCAGCTGTTCAACAACAGTTCAGTTCTCCTGAACACCTGCACAGGTGGTTTCAGTTATTCTGGCTGATTGCACCTTTTCATAACTGATATGAGAACGACGTCCGTCTGATGTTTGTTGGTTGATAGAATGAGACAGATCATACCTGGAGGAGTCTTTCGACTAAATTAGCTTTGATGGCCTCGTCCGATGTGCGAATCGTTGAGCCTTTGTTTAATCTTCAATTCTCTTTTATAAACCAACAGATTCAATTTTAAGCATCATAAAAATGATTTCATGACTTTTGACTTTCAGAAATAAAGTAAAACAACTTAACGAACGAACAAACAAAATGTCGACAGCTGATCCTGGAAAAATACAGTTAAGAAAACACTGCACATATTAAAACATCTGCAGAAATGTTTTTCCAACTTTATCTGTTTTTCTCCACTTTTTCTAAAAGCTTTCCTCCAGTGACCCAACGTCAAAGTGAAGAACAGTGAACATTAAGTTCCTTTTCAGTCATTTTAAAAGCAAACATTTATCCATGTTCCCCAGATTTAATCTTCAGTGCTGTAATATTTTCTGGAACCTCGATGCCTTGTTGCAGCAGTCGTTTGTCGACAGTATGTTTATTAAAGATGCAAAGTTTCAGTCGTGGACCTTCATCCAACATCAGATTCACTGAATGAAACGAGAACATCCTGCAACAACCTGTTAAAAAGTCAGTGGAACAGCAGGAAGAAGGTGAGGAGGAAGCACATTCTGTCTGTTGTAATGTTTGGAGCAGCTGAGGTTGTTGCAGAGACATTATGTCACAGAGAAACAAATATTTTTAATGTCCAATGACCCGCAAACACAGTTCGACCGGATCCGTCCTCTAAAGTCAAACTCAGGATGGAGTTCAGGTGGGGGGAGGTCAGGTGATCTCTGTCCGAGGTCACACGAGGTCACATGAGGTCACATGACCGGAGTCTCTCCACACTGAACATAAACACAGGTGCGGAGCTCATAAAGTATCAGGGACAACAACTCGGGCTGGACGCCGGCTTCATGCACGTGGCTGCAGACGCTCGCGCATCTCTGTCACAAACACTGAGACAATGAGCTGTTAATGTTCACCAGCGTGACCTCGTTGATGAAAACATTAAAGTCCAAAGGTGAATAACTCTCAAAGTCCGTCCTTCAGTCAAGGCTTAGCTTTGTGAATATCTGTCTCGTGGTTGACAGAGTTATTGGTTCTAAACTGGGTTTTTTTGTGATTGAGATCTGTCAGTTTTCATACAGAGTCTTGGTTTGGTATCAATTATCAACAGGATCAATACGAAACAAAAAGGATCCGTCTGCTGCTGCTCAGTGCACGTGCACAGAAATCACACCACATCATGAGTGCATCAGACTCTTTTATTGATTATTAATAAATACTGATCAATCAAATGTCTGTATTGATGCTGGTGTCTGTGTCTGGTCTCACTCACTATCTGATCTGAACCAGATTCTGTGTTTCTCATCGAACCCGTCTGGAATTAAAGTGCAATTTAAACAGAATCACAAAATCCAATGAAATAAATGAAAGTGTTTGCACGAGCTTCCTTTGTCTTGAAATGACAGAGCTGCAGCCGAGTGCGTCGACAAAGACTGTGTCTGATCTTTAGAGTCGACCTTCATGTTTAAAACACGTAACATGTCTCATCCACTCGTTGTCTCTCAGTTCAGACGCTGTCAGTATCATCGTGTTCAGCGTGAAGGAGACGTTGCTGCCACCAGATCAAACCATTGTCTGGATGAGCTTGTCCCTCTTCACTCCTTCTCTCCAACCTGCTTCACACAGCTGTTTGGTGTTTGGCTGACTGGTCGTCACACCTGGACCCTGCTGCTGCTGCAGGTCGGTTTGAGTTGTGTGGAGCCTCATTGGTTGGTTGTGATTAAGTTTCTTCTCCTTCCTCAAATACTCGTTTCTTCCTCTCGTGATATTTTCGTCACCTAAAGCCGACAGTAAACACCTCGTCTCACTGGATGATGCGTTAAATGTCGAGCGTGTTGCTCTGTGACCTTTTGATCCTCTGCAGTGAAATCTGTTTCTATTCCTGGAGTCGGTCTCGCTGCGTTGTTTAAAGTGACCGACTGACCACAATATGATTCAAATAAATACATCTTTTCCTCTGTTTCCATATCGGATCTATTTTCACAGTTCACAAACTCAGTGTGTCATTAATCCTTGGTAGTGAAAACACACATCTGCCCCAGGCTCCCGGCAGAAATCTCAGTCAATCACCTTAGAATGAAGTAAGAGATTATAGATAGATGGAATCAACTGTTTGCTCATGTCATTCTGTTCCATCACAGCTGCAGATGAGAGATAAAAGCAGGACTATTGATTAGACGTCTACCTCGACTCTGACTGGTAAATCTTTAATCTCAAATAATGCTTCGTCAATTTCATTCCAACCTGTAGCTTCGAGTTCTCAAGACAGACAAGTGAATTTTTGTGAAAAATATTTTCAGGTGACCTCGATACTGCAGACTGAAATATGTCATGAAAGTATTTTACAGATACGAGTTCAGGATCTGAGTTTGTCGAAGGTGTGAACTAATCAACGCCAACAAAAGAGTCCGTATTCTCAGTTATCTCACTGTTATCTTTACGGCCTGTGTTAACAACTGAGGGCGACACGTGATGAGTGCTGATGACTCTGTTTGATATGCAAAAGAAGACGCAACTGAATCTGCACATAGTTTCGACTAATCAAATAAAAATCCTCTGCATTTTAAAGAATGAACAAAGTGTCTATCTACACATTGACTGTTTACTGCAAAATGTTTCTGGTTTCTTCTCAAAATGCGCAGATAAAACACGGCGTAATGAAACTTTTAGCTCAAGTTCTGTGACCAGATCTTCATTTGTCTCATTGTGACGGCCTGAAGAAGCGCAGATGAAAGAACACATGGAAGGAATCAGGACTATTTTTATTCTGGCTCTCATGCAGCTCTGCCTGATGTTAAGTGCTCGTGGGAAATACAGAACCTCAGAGCTGTCAACACCTTCAGAGAAATCCCAGTCATGTGGCGGCGGTCAGCCAATCACAGCGCCTGATAGCCTCTCCTGATGCCTTTCGTTAGCGGCCACAGGCCGATTCTTTCGTGTGCGACCAACCTGCCAACTGGCAGCCTGGAAATCACACAAGAGCCAACGGTGTCACAATGTCGAGCTCGCTCTGTTTCACTCTCTCTCTCTCTGTTACCATCAGTGTCACAACCTTCCTGCCGTCCTCAGATCAGCTCAGGTTCCTGTTGTAATGCCGACATTTCCACAGACACCGAGGAGAAAATACACTGTCATGTTTGCACAGGAAGGTTTTTTCTGTGGTGGATTCCCAGATTAGATTATTCACAAAAACAGAAGCTTAGATCTGAATCCTGGGTCACAGAAAGTTAAACATGGAGCTGCTTCTCTGACGTGAACTCAGTATGATTTTACACCATTACAAAAATAATACAGCATTCAGTGTTTATGTAGATATAAATGCAGAATTGTTATCAGCAAATGAATATATGAATTAAGTATTAACAGGTTGTTAGTATTATTACGTGTTACTTCATTCAGCAGATCGTCCAGTTGGTGTCAGTGAATTTACGTTAGATGTTTTATGAGAATCTGCAAAGTAGTTCTTACTTCTTTATAGAGAGTGTAAAAAATATTAGAATATTAAAAATGAGAAAATGTAAGTTATTATCTCATTGGATGAACGAACTTTTTAACTTTGTGAAACGTTTCTCATCTGTTTTCATGATTTTTCTGCAGTTTCCTTCTAATGTTGATCTTATCTCTAATCTTTGCTTCTCGTGGTTTATCATCCCAGTTTCTTGTTTGTCAGGTTGAATTTCTGGTTTAGCAATATGTACACAAGCTGCACCGATGTGCCGGGAAAGCTCACTGAATTTAAACTGCAAGAGAAAGAAAGCGATGGAGTGAAATGTGAAAAGCTCTGAATGTTTTTCTTGTCTCGCTGCATCACATCACATGTTAATGTTGATTTGTTATTATCATAGATGTTAATGATTGATGCTCTTTTGTCTGTGATGACGTAGCTGCTCACCTGCCTTTGGCCCAGTGCATGCTGGGACAGACCGCCTGTGACCTCTGCTGATTTTTAATGTTTATCAAACCAAAATACTGGAAATTCTTTGGTTCCACTTTCTCAAACACGAGGGGGGGTTGAACTATTTCGAGACATTAGTTTGTTTCTCTGTGAAGTAATGATTTTTTTTTTTAACTATTTCAGTAGAATACTGTAGAAATGTCAATCAGCAGCTTTTGTTTGTTGGTTTAAGATAATTCTCTTTCTGCAAATTTTTTGAGCAACAAGATTTCTGATAAAAAGCCACGACCACAAAGTGAAGAAACATCAGAGGGAGAGGAACGACGCTGCGGTCGCTCACATTTATTATCATGTTATCGTTTGACTGGATCTTTGTTTCAAACGTTTTAGAAGGTCATTTCGACGGCACGGCTTTTGGCTCAGTTGGATTTCAGCTTGTCTGACCTTTGCTTTCTAGGCTAATATCCCAGAAATCTGACTTTGGCACGATCGCGTGAACACGGCATGATCGAGCTCAAACACCCAATACTGGAAATCTCTTCAGTGCATCACCATCAAATAAGCAGATGATCTTTGCAGAGACAACATGTTCACAAGCTTCAGTCAAAAGTTTGCATTTTATTTCTTCATCTCTTACAAACACAAATACGGGTGAAAACATTCTTGGCTAAAAGGTAAAAGTAAAAGTTGCACATAAACAAAACACAATCAAATTACATGTGAAACTCGGTCTGAATATCCAAGTTTGACATTTTATATGCACCTTATGGACCCGATTATATAGAAATCTGTTATTGCTGTTTTGAAATGTTTTCAATTGTTTGCCCTTTATAGTATTTTTCATCCCTGCTGGGTTCAAAAATATTTTTTCTGATGCAATCCTGAGATTGATCCTGTAACCCTGAGACAGAGCGGGCTGATAAATCCAGCCTGTTGTCTCTATGACCATGTGAAAGTGGCATGATTGGTATTTGGAGTCTAAAGTCTCCCTGCAGATGATTTGGAGGTTCACAGAGGCATCATGGGCCCTCAGCGATGAGCAACAAGAGGACACTGACCTTTGACCTCGAGGGGCTCAGGGGTCAGAAAGCAGCGTGTGTCTGGATCTGATTCAAAGAAAAGTCTGAGACCCTGAAATCAATTCGATGATCAGATGTTTAAAAGAATTTCCTGAAAGAGACCGACTGCGTGAATCACGATTTCTCCTGCAGCTAATAAGAAGCTGCAGACGACTGCGAACGAGACGGGGCTGAATACAGATGAGCCAGATGTGGGACCAAGTCTTATTAGACTTTCTGACCTATTCTGAGGACAACAGTCTGACTGTGTTCCAGTTGTGCTTTGGAGCAGTGCGGACTCCAGCAGACACAAACAGGGATTTCAACTTGTTATGAAACGGTGACAAGATGCCGTCAGGACGACCCTCGGCTGACATTTCATGGTGCCCGAATTAAAAACAGAAATAAAGAGTTAAGTTCAGCCATTTCTGTGAGTCGTCCTCCCTGATCGGCCTCTGCTCTCCAAACAAAGACGCCTCCATTCGATGTTTCTGAGGATAATGTTTAACCCACGGCTGAAAATCAATGAAGCAAATAAGCTTTAAAAATAGCACCTCTGTCAACATGTACAGAAGTGAAGGCAGCAACAACTGTGAACTTTTATATCTCAACTCAAAGTATGGAGTAAGTTTATAACTGACATTTGTTTTAATCAAAGTATTAAAGTCGTCAGTGACATCACTGATGATCTCATTTATACCCAAGGAGTTAAAAAGCCATCAGATAAATCCCATCAGATCGAGTCATGATCCTCATTGTGTGGAAAATAAACCACGTCGACTGTGAGACATTGTGATTTCTGGAATCTCTTTTACAAAGATGTTATTTCACTTAAAACATCTCAGTTAAATTCTGTTTGTTTTTTAAAACAAATGTTTAGTTTTGGACGTTAAAATTGTGACAGAATGAGACAAAATCAAATTCCATGTCAAAAGAGCATTTTGTTCACTTATCATCATAAAATGGATCTGTGCATAAGAACAATGAGAGTCAATGGTTTTCAAAGCATCACTTTCCCAAAGGATTTTATATTTATATTCTTTGGGAACAATTTAAATTTTCTGGATTAATTAATAGTAAAAAATCACGAGTCTGATTTGTTCCCTTTTAACAAAAAGTTGAATCACCTTTTTAATTGATTTCTTTCTACAGAGTCACTGTGACAAAAATAATGCTGCTGTGGTTTGTTGTGGTCTCAGTCGCGTCAGGAAACAGCCGGAGGTTTATGCAACACTCCGGTCTGAAGATCATCTGCAGCGCCAGCAGGGGTCCATCATGTTTCTCAAATAGCAGCTGAGGCCTGAGGCATCCCAGCCACGAAGCCACGCAGGAGACACTCCCCTATCAGCTGGACGCCTGCCAGGTCCAGCCTCGGCTGATTGGTTGGCCGGGAAGTTCACTAACTTTCCATTGGCCGTCTGAGGAACCATATGACAGCATATGCAAATTGTCTCTATGTGGCAGTTGAAATCCCAGAGTGCTGAGCAACCCCGGCACTGAAAGGCAGGAAGAGCAAGAGCGAGGTGGAAGAAAAGGGGGAGTGACGACGGCATGCTGTTCTAGAACAAGCTGCACGGCAGATTTCTGAAGTCCGACAGACTGAAGAGTTCTGAAGAGCTTGTTTCTTTTCTCCTGGGAACTTTTTATTTCCTTATTCCATGAGTGCTGCAAGGTAAGAACCAGACAGAGTCTGATTTAGGGTTTTCTGCAAAAGTGACGCAGGTCGTACAGAAATGTAAAGAATCTTGAACCATTGAATCACATTTTTGTGTGAAGTGCAAATTAAATTTGCATAGTTATAAAACCAAAGGCAGAATTTGTAAATTGGCGAGTTTAATCAAACCAGAACTTTTTAAGCTGCTTTCTTTGAATTCTTACATCAGCTGTTCTGATCCTCTGTCTCTTTCCACCTCCCTCACATTTTGTCTCACCCCCTCCCTCCTTCTCTTCCCCTCTCTCAGCGTGCTCACGTCTTTCAGTCCGTCAGCGATGCCCGGCCCAGTGATGCCGATGGATGTGGCTATGAGATTCTACATCAGCCACTCTCCGCCTCCTCTCCGAGGTTTCCTCAGCCCCTATGAGGAGCTGCAGAGGGCCAAGAACCGGGTCAACCGGTCCACCGCCCTGAGCCGCCAGCAGCAGCTCTACAAGCCGCTGCGGCCCTGCCTCAGCAACCAGCAGAAAGCCGCGGACGACGACGGCTGCGTCGGCTGGAACAACAACAAGGCCGGAAAGAAGAAGGTGGTGTTCGCAGACACGAAGGGCATGTCGCTCACGGCCATCCACGTCTTCTCCAAGTTCGACGATGAGCCGTATCAGAACAAACGCAGCGGGGGAATCGGTGAGGAGCTGCAGTTTGACATGACAGACCTGGAAACAGCCACGATGGATCTAAAGATCAGCTCCGTGCGCAGCCTGGTGCTGGATTTTAAACAGCCCTCGGCCGACTACCTGGATTTCCGGAACCGGCTGATCCAGAACTCCGTCTGCTTGGAGAACTGCTCGCTGCAGGAGCGCTCGCTGACCGGCACCATCAAGGTCCGGAACATGGCGTTTGAGAAGTCGGTGCAGCTGCGAGCCACTTTCGACTCGTGGACCAGCTTCACAGACGTCGAGTGCACCTTCATGAACAACGTCTACAGCTGCCAGGACAGTGACACCTTCGCGTTCGTCCTGGAGCTGCCCGCCTACATCCCACCGCAGAACCGGGTCGAGTTCTGCATCTGCTTCAAAGTCCAGGACCAGATCTTCTGGGATAATAATGACGGCAAGAACTATGTTCTCAAGCACGTCGGCTGGAACGGAGAGGACCTGAATGTTCTGACGACCCTGACTTCTGCTGAGCAGAAGAAACCTTCAGAGCAGAAAAATGGGGGCGCGAAGCTGCTGGAGATGGAGTTTGACCAGTTTGGCAGCCCACGCATGTCCAGCGGATTGTTTCCTGGCTGGCAGAGCTGGGGTCAGATCGATAACACCGTGCCCTACTGGTAAAAACATCAGGATGTTTGCCTAAATGGCACTAAAATAAGATACGAGACACTGACAGGGCATTCAGTTCGAATCCAGCTGTGGGTCTGAGCCGAGACGGGCTCTCAGCCAGAAACTAAACTGAAGCAAACGACCTCAGCTCTGATCGCAGAGGAAGTCAAACCAGACGCAAACCGAACTGTAATGGTCTCAACTGACCTGCTTTTTGCTGTAACGTGGTCATTTGGCCTGAGAGACTTGATGATGTTTCACATGTTCCTCTTCTGTAAAATGCTCATGTGCCTTCTCAGAGTGCCGGCCCACTGAAACACAGACTGTTGGTTAAATATGCACTGATTGAGACGTCCCTCTCAATGTGATGTCTGTAAACTGAAAAAGTGGAAATGGAGCTGATTAAGTCCTTCATATTGAAGGGGAAGTATGGGAGTGCATGGCGTCAAAATGCTTCTCTACTAAAACAAACCCAGCTGATTCATTTCTAATGAAAATGCACACTAAACGTTTGAGCGATCGAAGGAGAAAATAATTCAACATGATTCAAAATGGCCTGAATTTTTAGATACGAGTCATGCAGCCCTTTCTTTCCCTCCATGTAAATTGCACACGTTTGTCTGATGAAAAATCTTTGGCTGATGTAATTTTGAAGTAAGTTTGTCAAGGAACTGAGCTGCTATCAACATATATGTCACAAGAGAGACTCGGCACGTGATTGGTTGTCTCGAGCAGAGAAGACGTTTGGAAATTTCTGTGGTTACGGTATGTCAAAAAAAGAAATGATGCAACGACCGACTGTTTGTATTTGCTTGTTTTCACAAGTGCAATTGTGTGATGCGTGTACAGTATGTGTGGCTGGAGCTGCGATTCCTCTTGTTGGAAACTTTTCTCACAGTAAAGAAAAGTGAACCCCAGCATTTCGTCTCACTTGAAGGTGTGTGTCGCTGACGTGCACCACTGTCAGTCCTGTATTTCCTTTTCAGAAATAAATTTCTATATTTGTGCTAAAATCACGACTCCTGAGACTTTTGTTACGAATGTGTTTGTACATTGTGGCTCTTGAATAAATATTTGTGTTTTTTAAGCAAATGCTCAAAAAATGTATGACATTTAATATCCACATATAATAATGACAATAAAACTAAAGAAATAAAAGTAAATGTCAATATAGATATATAAGATTTGAAACACAAAATTGGACCCGCCTACTGCAATTTGATTGGCACGTCTGAACCACTCGAAATGATATCGATATAGTTATTCATGGTTAATGATGCTGATTACATAAGTGATGTTTGTAAACACAGGAGCAAGTTGAAAACGTCATCAGAGGTCGTGGCTGATATTCAGCTGAACAAAAGGGAAAACCAGGCCTTTATTTGAGAAAGGCTGTTATTAGAGACAGAGCTTCATTCTGTGCGAATATAAAATATTTGCTGTATCGATTTGTTGTGTTGATTTACTGTTGCAGCCGTAACTTCAGCACAAAATAAACACTTCCTCCACCGGTTTCACATTAAAAGCCTAAGTTCGCGTGGGGAGCTTTTACTGTGAAACAACGTCATTAGATACTTAAGATTTAAGCTTGAAAAAATAAATCAGTGAGAAACACATATACATGCATTTAGAATACATGACTCATTTTGCATAGTAATACAAAACCCTCCATTTGTTGTACATGTGGAATCAGGACAAAGGCAGAAAAAGCTTTAATTCCCTGCAGGTGTTTTTATTTTCTTTCCTCAGACTCTTTTCAATTATCACGGCTCTTCGTGCTGGATTCGTGCTGAGCAGGAAGAATGTCCTCGGCCTCTCTCTGGCAGGCACGAAGGAAGGACCTGAGGCCGGATCAGGACCAAAGTCCTCTTTTATCATGGTTTTAACTCTTTGAGTTTAACTTTGCTTTTCTGGGTATTTCTCTGATATACAGAGAATCTTTTTACTCAAAGCGCTGAACAACGAAACAGACGAACAGCGACATTTAACCAGTGAGGGCAGGAAGCGACGCTGCAGCTGCTGAAACATCTCATAAGTTTATATGTGATGAAAGAAAAGATTTTAGGAATTTAAGTGGAAGAACACAGTTTGTGTAAATCTCACTATACGTGCATTTGCTGTTCATTTTGAAACAGCACGTTGGAAAATCGGAGCAGATTCCAGTTTGAGCTGTGGAGGCGGATCTGACCTGGAGGACTGGACCCTCCTGTTCTCACTGTGAGCTTCACTGTAGAAAATGGAAAAGCTGCTTCAAAAGACGCCTTCATCCCGAGCTCCACCCGCCTCAGGCTCCAGCTCACCTCCACCTGCCGCACCACCCGATGGAGCCGCATTCCTTTAATACCTGTAATTTCCTGACGGATCAGTGTCTTTCTCTCCGACCTGCCGTCGTTCTGTTTTTCTTTCTCTTTGCATCGTGTGTTTGTATCTGTTTCTACAATGGATTCACTGTCCTTGTGTTTATTGCTCGACCGTCTCTCATTTCCTTTTCTCTGTCTGGTCTTCCTGTTTACATTCCTCTCTCCTTTCTGGCTTAATGTCGGTGGTGAATTCAAGTATGTGAGCGAAGAATGAAGGAAACACCAACTTATTTCACCAACAATGTGTCAACGTTCCATCATTTCTGGGGTCGATGGACGACAGACTCTTTGCAAAGTCCAAAACACATGAAGCTTTTACGTTCAGCAGCTGTTTAATGAAGCTCAGCTGCTGATGTTATAGATGTTCAACTGTTTTTGAGGTTTTCTATTTATCGTTATTATTTGTAATTCTGTTTCATCTTCTTAAATCAGATCAAAACCAAATCTTTTCTCAAAGATCAAAGTCGTGTTATTTATATTTTTTGTCTGTTTAAGTTCAACATGCAACATCCTGCAAAACTTTTCTTTTCATTTCCACAGCTCGTCGTCACTGATGATGAGGATCAAACCATCACCGTTACCAAACAGGTAAGAAAGGTGTTTACATGGATTCATCATACAGCTTCATCTCCAGCGTGAATGTGAAGCTGGAGTCACGTGTCGTTCTCAGTCTCAACACTGGTCAAACATTAACGGAGGCCGCTGCTTCCACAGAGCGACTGGAGCCACATGATGCAAAGACAGAAACCTCCACAAAAACAAACCAAGTCTTTGTCTTTATTCATGGAGATATGCAGAACTTTAAAAGCTACGATACTCGGATTTTAATTTGAAAGTGACATTTGGAAGAAAAAACAGGACCAGAACAAAAAATTACTATAATCAAACATGTGCAAAAGAAAAAAGTGGAGAAGGTTTCGTGTTGTGACGAGCGACGGCGACGGTTCATTTCAGTTTTAATTGCTGTATGATTTTATTATTGAATCTGTGGTGTTCATTACTTCCAGTATTTTATATACGGTGTCGTATGTCATGTAAAATGAATGTGATGTCATCAATGTAATAAATGATGGTTTGAAACAGGACTGTAAATGCTGTCGTACCCGCAGCTGAACCAACATGTCGACACAGGTAAGAATGAAAAATGTAGATAATTACTGTTCAGTCACATGAACGTCAGGCGGAGGTTGAAGTGGAGGCGGAGGTGGAGGCGGAGGTTGAAGTGGAGGCGGAGGTGGAGGTGGAGGTTGAAGTGGAGGTGGAGGTGGAGGCGGAGGTTGAAGTGGAGGCGGAGGCGGAGGTTGGAAGTGGAGGCGGAGGTTGAGGTGGAGGCGGAGGTTGAAGTGGAGGCGGAGGTTGAAGTGGAGGCGGAGGTTGAAGTGGAGGTGGAGGCGGAGGTGGAGGCGGAGGTTGAAGTGGAGGTGGAGGTTGAAGTGGAGGCGGAGGTTGAAGTGGAGGTGGAGGCGGAGGTTGAAGTGGAGGTGGAGGTGGAGGTTGAAGTGGAGGTGGAGGCGGAGGTTGAAGTGGAGGTGGAGGCGGAGGTTGAAGTGGAGGTGGAGGAGAGGTTGAAGTGGAGGTGGAGGCGGAGGTGGAGGCGGAGGTTGAAGTGGAGGCGGAGGCGGAGGTTGAAGTGGAGGTGGAGGTTGGAGGTTGAAGGTGGAGGCGGAGGTTGATGTGGAGGCGGAGGTGGAGGCGGAGGTTGAAGTGGAGGCGGAGGCGGAGGCGGAGGTTGAAGTGGAGGCGGAGGCGGAGGCGGCACCGTCAGCGTGAGACTTCAGGCCTCCGGAAACAGTCGCGCTCGCTCGTTAGCACGTGCGTCAAACAATGGAAAAGCTCCGTGGCTCCAATTTTTATTTTTTAAATTATTTAATTTTGAAATAAAACCAACAGCTTCGTTTTGCTCGTATGAAACAGAGGAGAAGGAAAGTGGGTGAGCAGGTGGACGCCGTGTCGACCTGGTCCTGTTTGTTTTGGTCGGAGGAACATAATGAGGTTAATGTGTGTACTTCATATTGAGAAGCAAACATTTGTGTGTGTGTGTGTGTGTGTGTGTGCGTGTGCGTGTGTGTGTGTGTGTGTACTGGGACTTCACAAGGCCACACAAATGAACTGACTGTTTCTGTTCTCGTTGACTGGGTCTGTGTGTCCACTTGTGCATGCATGTTGTCTCAGTTGAGAGGTCAAGGTCATCAGATAGGACGGCTCTTTCTCTGGCACGTGACCAGATAGACCAGCGATCGCTCGGGACAGGTCGTGTTATTTTAGCGTGTTTGATTTGCCGATGGTCCTGTATCGATCCTCCATCAGGACGTCGGAGTCTTTTGTTTTGTTTGACTTGTTTTTCTATTCTTTGGACACAATCGTCCGGACGAGCGACGCTCAGAGGAGGAACATTGAAATGGTTTTCACTGTAATGACGTGTTTGTCGTCCTGGTGCTCAGAGCTGGGTCATTACTGCTGTTAGACCCTGAGAGGGTGAGGCAGCAGAGGAACCTCTGCTCACGTGTCTGAACCCAAACACATGCTTTAATATACATGTGAACACACACACACACAGTCGTCCGAACAACGACACAGATGCAAAACTGTGCAAAGAATAGAATCAAAAGAATTCATAAATGAAGCTGGAAACAGTTTGTCCTTCGTTCACATGTAAGATTTTGCTCTGACAGCAGACGAGGCTCAGACTGTTTCTTCGTACAGCTGTCGCGTGCAATTTCACAGTTTTCACCTGGAAACAGCCTCACAAACGCTGTGATTTTAACAAATACTAGTTAT
The DNA here is from genome assembly GCA_025331565.1 of Holacanthus passer. Taxonomy (NCBI): domain Eukaryota; kingdom Metazoa; phylum Chordata; class Actinopteri; family Pomacanthidae; genus Holacanthus; species Holacanthus passer. The sequence continues at coordinate 2,469,723 of JAFREQ010000090.1, read as the reverse complement.
GTACCAATAAGTGAAACATGGAGATTCTCAACAAATCATACAAGAGAGATGAGATGTAAAAATAACTGATCCTAAATTTACCATTAACCCCAAAAATAAAGTGACATTGATAAAGAGAGCAGTGAAAAAGCAGTTATGTTATAAAAGAATAAAACGACCACTTTTCACAAGACTTTAAATCTCTGAGCGAATCGGTCTCATGCAGTCAGAGCTGTAGGATCTTTGCTGCACACACAGCCGTTCACCGGCGGAGATGAGTTCAGGATGATCGGCTGAAGACAGGTTTGGTTCGAGGACACGTCCGTCTCAGCACAGACGCCGTGTTCTGCTGCGGTGGTTGACCATGTCAGGACGCACACACAGAAATACACACGTGTAGAGGAAATAGTAAAATGAGCTCTGAGCCGTGGGTCATGTGATCAGCTGCGGTGCCACAGAAGGAAGTTTGGTGCAGTCATGAATAAATCTGAGCAGCAGTAAATCGTCACGGCTGAAAGAAACTCACTGTGGATGTGAAGCAAACACACATGACTTTTTGATCCTGTAACACAGACACAGCTGAGAGACGTCGCTTTGCAGAATCCATCGACGGGGTCATCAAAAACTACAGGATTCATCCTCAGAAGAACAAGAATATCCAAAGTGAATTTCATGGAAATCAGACTTTTCATTTTTAGGCGCCTTTGTAGTGGATTAATTAATTCAAGAGCAAATTTTGACCTGATGCAAAAACAAGTCAGAGTAAATAAAATCCTCTGGACCATGATTCATTTCATGATCCACACAAAATCCCACAGCAGTTTGGTCATTATTTGTCTGTGTTGTGGCTCAGTGTTGCCAGGTTCGGTCACAGAACTGGCAGGTAAAGTTAAAAGTCAGATTTACTCATAGTCAGAAAAAGTTTCCCATAAAATAGCAACCGACAACAAAGCCCTTCTTGTTCTCTTGCTGCTTCGCCACAGAAGCTGATGTGTTTCTGGGGCTGAACCTCACACATCAGGACCTGAACGACTGCTGGGAACCGATTTCTGATTCAGACAAGTCACGGATCATTTGGAGGCGGCAGGAAGGTCGAGGAGGTCACGAAACTGGAGAGAGGTTCTGGGTCTGGGTCTGGGTCTGGGTCTGGATCTGGATCTGTGGTCTGTGGTCCACTGCACCAAATCTGGGCACAAAGTGCTGCTTCAGGTACCAGATTAGCTCTGCAGCGCTGAATGTTCCTCCTGACAGAAGAGATTTTAGAGTGAGAACACGTCCTGTGTCGGAGGTTTGACTGAGCTGGAAACTTTCCTGGCTCAGGTTCTTCAGTATATCACACATGATAAAAAGCTTTATGGGGAGAGCTGATTGGTTCAGGCTTTAACGAGGACCAGAGGAAAGCAAACTTCTGTTTCACAGAATTGTGTTTGGTTCTGAATCTAAAAAGATGAAACCTGCCTGACTCGACCGCATCAACCTTTTATCTGTGTTTGTGCATCAGATGAAAGCAGAGGATCTTTGCAGCCCGGCAGCAAACTGCTCCTCAAAGAGCTGCTTTATAAAAGCTCACTTACATAACGTAAAAAAAATGTAATGGCATCTCGTGTTTATTAAAGTTCAGTGCTGCGCGATGTGACGTCAGCCAGTCGGCAGCACTTTAACAAATGGAATGAACGGAGTCGAGCTGGGAAACATTCTTCTCCCTGTTGCTTCTGGTTCTGCAGCAAGAAAAATGGAACAGAAGCACAAATATGAACCAAATCCCTCCGACGGCCTCCGTGTTGAATATCTGATGACGTCACGTCCAGAAGCTGATAACAGAAATTCTTTTAAACCTTGTTTGGACATAAACTTTAGTTCTTGCGTTGTCAGCAGCCGCCGTCCCCCGTCCCAACATGTCATCACTTTTACTTGAGTTGAGACACGACAAGTTCCAACCCTGGAAATCTCTCAGTGTTTCCCATTAAAATTACATGACATTTTCCTTTCAAAGCCTTTTCAAACACCAAGTCTATCTAAGGTTAACATATTCAAGCCTGTTTTTTTAATTTCCCCACAATTTTATCAGGTTAAAACTTGACACTTGACACTTGAATGTCTTTGCTCTCAGATCAAGTAAAGTCTTTGGAGCCACTTTCCAGAATAAAAGCAGAAGCTTTGTGCTCAGTGTTTATTTATGTCTGTTGAGTGTCTGTTGCTCAGTGGTGGAAGAAGTTTTCAGCTCCTTTACTGAAGTAAAAGTAC
>JAFREQ010000090.1:2457500-2462500 GCA_025331565.1 Holacanthus passer | reverse complement strand
ATAATATTTCAGGTTGCAGTCACTTTCATAGATTAGAATATCTAGATGTCAGGATGACGAACTTGCATGTTTACACTGCAGGAGGAAGCTGATTGGCTGGAACCTGCAGGTATGAGAGCTGTGAACACATCTGGCCTCCAGTCCAACAACAAGACTCTACAGGACCTGAGACACAGACATCAACAGCTGTTTGTCCACGGTGAAGAAACACACAACACACACCAACACACACCAACACACACCGACACACACCGACAGGGAAACACCAGGGAACTTCTGGAGGAGACAAAAATAAAAATTGTAAAACCAGTTTTTTGTTTGCTTTCGCTGTTTTGTTGTCAGTCGCCACCCAAGTTTGAGTAACCGCACATCATGCATCATCAGTTTCATCAACAGTTTAAACATGAAATGATGTGACGCAATAAAAATACCATTGTTGTGTGTGAGCTCACACTGCTCTGAAATCAGCAACAGACCAGTTTCAACCGGGACCAAACACATCAGCACCTCACAGCCGGGACGAGCAGCGCTTCCTGCTCTGCTGTTAACGCTGCGTCACACTGCAGCGTCAATGAGTGACCATCATCATCATCATCATCATCATCATCATCATCATCATCTTCATCATCATCATCTTCATCATCATCATCATCATCTTCATCATCATCATCATCATCATCATCATCATCATCAGGGACAGGACGGTGCCATTTTCAACACTGAGCTTCTGGAGACATTATGAGTCAAATAAATTCCTCCTCCTCCTCCACATACTCATATTTCCTGTTTCTACCGGAAAGACCAGCGTCACATCACAGATGAAATGAGACGACTGATTAATTCTGACTAATACAACAAGTTCTGCTCCATTAAACTGGTGACTGTCAGTCCCACTGAACTCTGCTATCAGCTCAGTAGAACAAGCCTCGGCCTGTTATGTAAGAAATTCAGTCTATCCATAGTTGCTCAACACACACACACACACACACACACACACACACAGGGTGTGATTCAGTTTGCTCAGCACACAGTCACCAGCTGATAAAAGAAGAGCCCGTTGCTCTGAAGGTGATCGCAGCTGCGCCAAGATGAACCCAGCTTCACTTTTTAAAGTCAGCGACGACTCTGATTTCCTTCATCTGAACTCTCCGTCCTTTCAAAGATGACGACTTTGGCTTTGAAGCGATCTCTTACTCTAAAACCATGTAAGATGGAAACAGTGAAAACTTTGATGCTTCTGCTCCAAATATTCAATGATGATACGAACAAATCAAATGAACATGATGGATGAAAGTGACAGAAGTTCTTGTTCTTCGTTTTAGACTCAGATGTGATCATATATGACAGCAGGGATGAAGACGGTGTAACAGCTGGTTCTCCAGGTGTTTTCTGTCCCACCTGAGAACACAGTGTTTTACAGTGTGGAGAGGGAACGTTTTCTCCTCATCTTAATACCTAAAGTAATAAGTGAAGAGAATTCTACTGGTCAGGCCGTCGTACCTTCGGCTGCAGAAAGACTCCGCCCTGATTCCATCAAATCAAGTTCTGTTTCAGTTCATTTGAGCGATGCAACGTTAAACTGCTGTTGTGAAACTGCCGGTGTGTCAGTGCTGCGAAGCATCAAGAGGAAAGAGAGGAAGTCCAGGGAAACAAATCAGTTCAAGTCTTTTTCTCTCAGCAAAACACAAACACACACAAACCAGGAAACAATCACTTCTGTTATTTCAGCTGCCACATTATGTCCAGCCTCACTTTTATATCTGAATTAATCAGAAGATTTCTATTAATGAATTTAAATCAATCATCTGTAAAACACTTTAAAATGAAGCTTTGCTGAAAACGTGTCCTCAGATGATCTGATGGATTCAACTGGTTCCATCGTTCATCATCTCCTGCCTTTACGATCTGACACTTGATGAAGACGGATGATGCAGATTTCTTCAGAATCTTGTTTAGTTGTTTGTTGACAAGATTTGGACGTTTCACATTCAGGTAAATCATGTCAAAGAGACATGACAAAGAGTGAAAAAAGAGAACGTGTGGTAAAAATATTTTTCTTTATAAATTTTGGACATGAACTGGCCTTCAGACAAACAAGCGACCACATGTGATACTGCGGCTTTCTGTGGGTTATTTTAGTCTCAGAAGTCTGTTAAAGGTCGACGTCGACAGGTCAACAGGTCCGAAAGACGGATATCAGCTGAGAGACGTCACTTCTACAAGGAATGTCTGCGTGACCTGCGAGGAATGTTGGACACATGGACAGACGCACACAGACGCTGAAGCTGAAGCTGAAGCTGCTTCGAGGTGAACGTGAAGACACAGAAAAACCTCAACAGTCTCACAATGAGCTCACAGGTTTCAGTATTGCCTCATTTAGAAACATCGAAGGAAATGGAGAAGATGTGCAATGTTTTTTTCTCTGAAGTGACGAGAAGATTTTCTGATGAAGGGAAGTGATGCAAGTTTCAACTACGTCTTCATGGACTTTACAGCTGCTCTGAAAACACTTCAGTGTGACAGAGAGACACAACGGAGACAAACAGCAAAACACAAACTGAAACATTCTGCATTTAGATCAAAACTCAGATACTCAGCAAAGCAATGACTGATTCCTGAGAGACTGAATCGTCTCAATACAGAAATAAACAATTTAAAGTTCAAAGTTGAACAGAAGTGTGTGTGTTTGACAATGTGCGCATTTTAACTGATTGTTGCAGGTTGGAATGAAATCGCAGCAAAACTTCCTGTTACACAGATTTCTGTTAAAAGAAATATCAAATTCTGTCTCGTGTGGTTTCAGCTTGTCTCAGAAATGCCAGAAATATTATAGAAATATAAGTCAGATACATTAACTCCTTTGACAGACGTTTGGTTTAATGGTCTTTTTAATGTAAGTCCAGGTTTATAAAACATGATGAGCTTCCATTGATCACCATTCATTTGGACTAAGATCCCAAAGGTGTGTGTGTGTGTGTGTGTGTGTGATAAAGTTCATGGCTTGTTAACATTGGTGTGTGTCCAGCAGGACTGACATAATTGTGCAAGTGACAACGACCGTGTTTCGTAATGTTTTATTAATTTGTCCAGCTTAAAGGAGTTTCGCTGATGTTGACGTTACATAATGAGACTCACTCATCAGGGTCAACACTCATCGACTCGTCGTCTCTGGTGAGTTCGTTTTCAACACTGGCAGAAATTTCTGGATTCAGAAATGTGGATGCAACTTTAGTGAGTGTTTGTTTGAAGCCTCCAGCTTCCTGACTGGAAGGAAAAAGTCTAAACGAACTAGATTAATATTCTGTTGTCTGAGCTCTGAGGCTCCAGTCATTGTTCCACACCTCAAACCTGATACTCAGTTATTTCTCAATCCAGTTTGACTCAGGTGCTGATCCCACAACAGGCAGGTCGAGAGATAATGAAGGTGACTGACAACACGCAGCGTAAAGCTGTTTTACAGTGATGATTCAGTTCGACCTTAACTGTCAAACCACATCTGCCAACATGTGGTGCAGGATTCATCACTTCCTGTTAAAGGTAACGCGACCTTGGGATCAGTCACATGTTTTGGTGATCACCTGATCACCAAATTAAAAAATGCTTTGAAAACGCTTCATTCACAGACGACTTTTGCTCTCGTTACTGTAAAAACAAAGTCAGATGAAAAAGTTCAGGTGTTGGTGTGTCTGCGGCGGCAGGTCGCACTGCGGAACGCACACCGCGCTTTTTTCTTTTATCTAAGTACATGCTAACATTTTCACTCAAGTACTTTAAATTGAGAATTTAAAGTAACTTTTACTCGAGTATAATCGAGTACTCTGTCCATCCGGGTGCCCACGTTGAGATTCGAGGTGCGGTTGAGTTGCAGTCGCTGTGACTGTAATCACTTTCCCACAGTGGGTGTAACAGGGGTTGGCATCACGCTGCAGTTACAAAACTTCCCAACAGCATTTTGATTTATTGTGACACAGTGATGTGAACTTCACTGGAACCGATCGTTTCCTCGTCCCTCTCAATACCTGAGAGGATATTCAGCTGCTCCAGGGTCAGTGCTTTGAACTTCTGAGCCTCTCGTCCGTGGCGTTTTCCTCCCGCAGGCCGCCGTCCTCGGCCGACCCCTGAAGTCTCTGAGGCGGGAGAGTCGGCCAAAATAATCCAGACTGAGAGTTCGTCGCCTGCAGAGAATAAAGCTATTGCATGAACACAGACACACACACAAAGACAGTTTATATCAGTATGTAAACTGTCTTCCTGTAATTTCTTCTAAAATAAAATCATGTGCAACAAATAAATTATAAAAAGAAAAATGTTAAATATTTGTAAAAATGTTTTTTTAATATTAACAAATATAAACTGAATTATTGTGCAGTGATCGAACAGAAACTCTTGAGTTTAAAAAAAATGTAAATAAATGTTAATATTAGAAAAGATTATTTATTAGATGAAAATCAGGAAAAAACCAAATGTGTCTCTGTTCACTGTCGAAACTTTCATGTGCTGTTAAATGTCACAACGTTTGTCTCAATTTCTATTCATTAAAAATATAAATCCAGCTTCGTTTACACAAAGCTAACAAAGCAGTTTAACCCTTCATGTGGATTTCTTTTTTTAAATTCAAACTTTACACACACACACACACACACACACACACACACTCAGGCTCCAGATGTGAAGAAGTGGTCTTTGTGCGCTGCAGAGTCTCGCTCTCTCGGTCTGGACGACTTTCAGAGTTTGACTCGCCAGATTTACACACTTTAACAACCTGTTTGGGAAAGAAAAAAGCCACTTGGCGGAGAAGAGGAACAGTTACACAAGCAGCTATTTTAGCTTCGTCATTGCTTCCTCATCACTCTGAAGCGAAAGAAATGCAAAAACCTGCTCCCGTCCTCCACGGCTCCTCACAAACATTCCTTCACATAGAACTCAGTCATTTCGCTGAATGAGGCAGGATCATATTTGACGAGGTTTCTGACAAGAGTCAAAAAAGGTTGAATAGAATC
>JAFREQ010000090.1:2452500-2455000 GCA_025331565.1 Holacanthus passer | reverse complement strand
GACAGCTGCTGAGGTCTTTCCTCCGCCGTCCCACTGTATGACCTGACACAGTTTGGTCCCATTCACCTCCAACAGACCGGGGTCAGATTAACATATCAAAGAAAACCCTTCTGTTACATCACATCATCCCATTTGTCCCAGTCGGAGTTCCTCCTACAACACGGCCCACTTCCTGGCCTGTTTGTATTCTGCACAAGGACGCTGACATTCTTTCCAGTCAGCGACTGGTTTTTACGATAAGTCCGACGTGATGTGAATGCAACACGTCCTGCTCGAACAGATGCCGGGAGAAGAGCTGCTTCTGGCTCCTGCTGCTGCTCCGGACTCGTCGTTAAATGACAGAAAGGATCCGTTGTTGTATAAGGAGCTTTTTTCAGCTCAGTGAATGAGTGACCCACATCGGGCTGAAGAGTTTGGACGGTGCAGCCACACAAGCTGCTTCACTGTTGCTTGGTAACTTGGTCTCGTCTTCAGGACTTTGGACGTCCTGCCATGGCAACCTTACATAAGAGAGTTTCAAAGCGGCCGTCAGCTCTGGGCAAGAGAGAGCAGCGACATGGAAGACAAAAAACTGAGAGTTTGGATGTCGAATCATGACAATCTTCTTCTCTGACTCTGATCACTAGAAATATTGATTCATTGGCATCTTTCCTTAGAGGAGTCATTGGAGAGGAGGGGGCGTTTTGATCTGATGGACTTTATTCAATGAATTTCCACACATGAATGTCCACACCTTCCAGTGCAGGATAAGGTCATTAACATTCTCCAGGAAGTTAAAGTCTCCATCTAAAAGCATCTTTAAGGCATTTTGTCAATGCAAACAATCAAAAAGACAAACCTCACTGTCCCACTTTGACAGACAGAGACGTCCTTCAGCTGCTTCATATTCAATGCCTTGACATACACTCTGTAGCCAGATTACATGAAACTGATTTCTGAAAAGTCAAGTAGACGTGGTGTCCATGATCTGGGGTCAGGGATCTGACTTGTCCTGTGAGATTTCTACTGGAGAAGAACAACAGCGGAGCGACTGAACTAAAGACAGATCGTTAACACAGTATGATGCGTTTTCTTATTTAACATTATTCCATCCACAGTCGGACTAAAACAGACACCAACTCAAAGACGCCTCTTCGTCTGAACAAGTAAAACTGGACGGTAAAATTTAGAAAAGTGAGGAAGCAGCGACTCGAAGCCGTCGTTCCAAAATGAGGTCGGGGGTAAAGGATAAATGTGGCTGCTGACGAGCTGCGTGTCTGTGCAGAGTTACAGTAACCAGGTTTCTGAAGCGCATGTAAACGCACTGAGGAACGAAGCTCCGGAGCCACAAGCTCATGAAGTTCCATATTCAAGGAATCTTGACAGTAAAGAGCTTTAACTTGAAACAGCTGTCAGCTCTTCTGGATTCTTTGAGGACAGCGTGTGGTCACGTCCTCAACATTGATCCAGTGAGGACATTTATAAGCACTGAGGCCAGAAACAGCTGCTTCACTGAGGATCTTCTGCACTCGACTAACGCGTAGCAGCTTCTCGCTGTCGGTCGCTGGTCGTCCTTCGGCCCGACGGCAGCCGTGAAGCAACATGAGAACATAAGAGAACCGAAACAAACGGAGCCGTCAATCAACAGCTCTGTTTCCACTGTATCGTAATATCACAACATTTAGAATAAAACAGTTCTGCTGCGAACAGGCAGCAATGTCACACGACAATAACAAAACGTCACAATCTATATCTCATCATACACGACGGCATTCTTCTCCCAGCAAAGCTTCATATCCTGACAGTGAGCGGCAAACGAAGCACAGCGATATAAAACACATTTCCCACGCTTTCATGAAAATAGTTTTTAAAAAGTCACCAAAGCGGCGACGTCAGACACAAAACATTAAAAACTCGAGTCCTCCAGAAATCTTATATTCCAACTTATAATTTTGACACTGTTCTGTCTTTTTCCTTCATTTTCACTTTTTATTACTAACGTGAAAAATGAGATTTTTTTCAATCAGCGTTGTCTTATAATAGAATTAACAGTTTGTGTGCAAATAAAAGGATTTCTAGTGTTTCGTCTGCTGCAAAATAAAAAAGTTCAACATTGGAAAACTGATGAGTCCAACCTCAACACGACAAACTGCATTTCAGTTCATAATAATATTGTTTGACATCTGGACTCGCTTGTTGAGAAACCCGTTCCTCTCCAGTCTGATCCGCGACCACAGAGAGACATAAGGTGCATTGTGGTAGCAGACAGATAGCTGTGTGTGTGTGTGTGTGTGTGTGTGTGTGCGTGTGTGTGTGTGTCACTCCAGGCCGAAGCCCTCGGCGTTGGAGATGGCGATGGTGAGTTTGTGTTTGAGCTCCTTCCTGGTTCGATACGGAGGCAGACAGATCTGATTGAAGCAGGTGTGAGAGATCGGCAGCCTGCGGAGAGAGAGAGAGAGAGAGAGAGAGAGAGAGAGAGACGTGACACAAGAAGCTGTCATTCAAATCATCCTGTGTCAGT
>JAFREQ010000090.1:2437500-2447500 GCA_025331565.1 Holacanthus passer | reverse complement strand
TGGAGAGAAAGAGGGACAGACTCAAAGGTTCACTTCACTGACGTTCAGTTCAGTTCTCATCTGTAACTTCATATTAAAACACAACAGTTATTCAGGACACATTCTACATCACCGTCATGTTTGAAATGTTTTTCAGGAAATTTATATTCAGTTTGTGTTGAATCTGAGGGAGGCCACTGCTGTTAGAGCCAGTATTTCACATCACATTCAATCCCCCATGTGAGTTCATGTGTTGAATTCATTTAGCAGCCAAGTTTAGTTCAGTACAAAGAGACACTTAGTTGATTTTGAGATCTTCTGTCTTTTGCCGTTCAGTCAGCGGAGACGAATCTGCTCTGAGCTGCAATGACTTCTGTTCATCCTCAAACTGATGGAAATAAAAATTACTATACCATGAATTTAATATTCTTACTGACATGAAACAATGCTCCTCTGGAGACGGCTGATACACTGGAAATCAAAGAAATGTCATTTTGAGCAGAAGCCAACCAGAACTGGACTGAGAGAGTCGGACAGTTTGCAGCTAAAGAACAAACTGTTTCTATATCTCTGAGCCTGATACTTGCATATACACACAGCTGAATTATCCTGTAACAGATATCATCACCTGTGATTTGGGCCCATGTGTCGCTCGGGTTCTATATTGTGAACAGTCTCATGCAGCTTCTTTCACATCAGGCAACGTCGGCAAACGCTCGTCACTGATTTAAGTCACATGACTACATTCATGTCCTGGCTCGATGACTGCACAGGAACGAGGTTGCCAGTAAAGAGAGATTCCTACACTTCCTACATTGTAATTTTTAACTACAACACTATTTATGACAGTTAAACTGTTGCGACTTTGAGCACAAACATGTTCTGGCAGTAATGATCAGAAACTGGAGCGAGTGACTAATGGAAGGTTTGCATGTTGTATTTGTGCAACCAACAAACCAATCGCTACTGTTTCATTAACCCACAGTGAGCGCACACACACACACACACACACACACACACACACACACACACACACACACACAGTGGACTCACCATGAGCGCATCAGAGGCACACACACTGTGGAAGCCGTGGTAGAAGGCAGCAAACTGCTTATGAATGGATTTATTCAGCAGGAAGTCGACGTAGAGCTGGACGTACTCTGCGGACAGAGAAGGAACAGAGAGGTGTGATTTTAAATATTCCATTACAAACTTTTACCAGTTTACCCTCGGGTCTTGTTTCTAGCCTTAAACACACAGAGGGACGCTGGCAGGGAGCTGGAGCTGGACGGCAACAAGAGCTGCTGGACGGAAAATTCGGTTTAATAAGAGAAATAAAGTTCTCAGCTCGACTTCATCCTCCTGAAAACAACAAAGACGTTTTCTGCTCACATGAAGCTAAAGAGCACAAGAGGAGGATTCAAACTGCTGCTGTGGACTGTTAACTTCAGATTGTCAAAGTCCGGTGCTGCACTGACGTGATGGTAAAACATGAGGAGCATATTTTCACTGTCTGCAGCCGATGCACGTTGCACCAAAAAGCTTTGTGCAAAATTGGTTGAGGGACGTCTTTAACTTTTCAAATTGTATTTTTATCCTGCTAATATTTATAGTTTCAGATTGACGCTTCACTTCTAAAGCAAACCTATACTGGTATCTGAGTACTCTGATAAATACACCTCCTCACCAGCAGGGAACAGACATATCGTAATTAAGAAAAGTCGTCATCAGGTCTGAGCTTCAGGTCTGAGCTTCAGGTCTGAGCTTCAGGTCTGAGCTTCAGGGCTGAGCTTCAGGTCTGAGCTTCAGGGCTGAGCTTCAGGGCTGAGCTTCAGGTCTGAGCTTCAGGTCTGAGCTTCAGGTCTGAGCTTCAGGTTTGGGCTTCAGGTCTGAGCTTCAGGTTTGGGCTTCAGGTCTGAGCTTCAGGTCTGAGCTTCAGGTCTGGGCTTCAGGTCTGAGCTTCAGGTTTGGGCTTCAGGTCTGGGCTTCAGGTCTGAGCTTCAGGTTTGGGCTGATCTGGAAATTACTGGAGGTTGCTGCGCCCTGCTGACCTCAATCCGACGCTCCAGATAATCTACAAGCAGTTTATGAGACAGGCCCTCGGGTCCAGCTCATGTTCAACCACTACGGCCATTTGTGCCGAGGTGTGTTGGTATATTAAACATGAGTTAGATGTAAAGTGCAGACGGGGACGAGGATTCATGCAACAGTTTGGTTGTGAGTCGTGTTTGGTGGCTGTTTGAATGATCTGCTCCTCAGTGCATTGTGGATAATTTCATCTGCTGCTTCATCAGACTGTAACGACCTCTGAGTCATTCAATGCTAAAATAAAAATGAAACAAACTTGCCCGGAGCTGCTGTGACTCTCAGCGGGGACTCACCCTTCCTGTTGTGCTTGGTGACAGGGATTTTGTCTCCTCCAGGCTTCAGGTTGTAGGATTTAACCACACCCATTTCCTCCTGGAACACCTGCAGCACACAAAGTATCATATCACATAGATGATGTTTGCCAGGACTAAACTTCCAACCTGCTTTACAATTGGCCTCTAAGTCACACACACACTCACACACCGATGGCAGCGAACTACAGCGGGAGGTGACCGGCCCATCGGGACCACTTTAAGGTTGAGTGTCTTGCTTATGGACGCTTCGACGTGTGGACAGTCAGAGCCGGGGATCGAACCGCCGACCCTGTGACGAACAACTCTACAGCCACAGCTGAAAGTTAATGACCATCTGCTGCTGTTAACTGGTGAAGTGTGAGAGCCAAATATTTGGTGGTGGAAAGGAGAGTAAACATTGGGCTTAATTTCATCTGGTGGACAGAAGCACGACTGCAAATCAGTGCCTGCGTTGCTCTGTGTCTCCTGGGTGTGTTAACAGCCAGCTGTTCACCAAATCAGCTTCTGAGGTAATAATATGACAGATGTTGCCACAAAACAGCCAAAAGAAAAAAACAAAAAAAAAACCCAGTGAATGTAAGTTTCAATGAAGTCAAATCAAACACAGCAGCCGATGTCACCAACATGAACAAATAAAGGCCTGTCTCTAATAGAGACTGAATGAAAACACATCAAGTAATCAAGCTGCAACTGTGCTACAACAACTAGAACAAGATCAAATGAATGAATTAAAAGGAAACAGCTGCAACATGAAACAACTCGTTCTTACACTTTCTTAATGTAGGAATAAAGTATTGAAGTATTTTCAGTAGAGGGTTAAAGGTAGTATTGTAATATTATTAATGGAGGATTATAAACAGATGAAATCGAATGTGTTTGAGCTCAGACTCTAATTAATTCTTGCTAAGAAGGAGAAGAAGCATGTTTCCCAAAATGTTGAACTATTATCAATGAGGAGACTCTGATTTAACAACACGTCACACTTTGGGTTTACAGTTAGAAGTTTGAGTGAGGGTCTGATAGATTACAGACAAACTAATATTGTGCAGATCAGAGGAGTGTGAACGCGGTAAGGACAGAGCAGAGAGCGAGCGAGTGGCGACTGCAGGTCAGTGGGTTGCTGTGTCTCACAGTGGTGTGACTGTGACCGGCCTATAGCTCAGTCAGCTCACACTGTGGGTTAAAATAACACCTGCACTCACACACTTACATAATGTTTCCTGTCACACACTGTACGTCCCGGCTTCATATAGTATTTCAGTATATCTGGTTACTGCGCTCAGCGGCAGAGAGCAGCCGCTCTGCTTCATGTTACGTACAATTTGGACTTTTAATACCATTTGTGTATTTGTTATTGTGTATTTGTTATTGTGCTGTTTGCAGCGAATGTATTTACAGTCTGTGGGAAAATACTTCACTGATAACAGAACGCTCAGATTAGCATCATGTGTTTAGTTCCAGGAAGAAAACAGTATTTTTCGCAGATAATCGTGAGCAGTTGGTGAACATTCCTGCAGCTGATAATCAGGACAGATGTCAAACCAGGAAGTCCAACGACTTAACATTAACAAATGTTAATTGTCGTCCAAACACAAGCCTCCACACAAAGCTGGAATAAACCACAGTCTTAAATTGTTAAACTTGTGATTTAAATCAAGAAGCATCTGATCAAAGAAGAAGTCAACAAAATTATTCATCTCATGTGACATTCGATACAAACATGTTGAACACGAAAACATGGCTCTTTTATCCCATGAGTTATTCTGTAAGAACATGTAAAATATCTGGTACCAAACTGTCGATGCTCATTGAAACCGTGCATCTGATGGTTAAACGACTTTGACTGATCTGCTGTGTGACACCGGCAGATTGATCCATGATCACCTCCGATCCTCGGTCACGGCCGACTGTCAGACCTGTGTGTGTGTGTGTGTGTGTGTGTGTGTGTGTGTGTTCTCACTCACTCAGATCTTTCTCACATCCTGAACAACAGTAATAATCAAATTAAGAGTAAAAAACTGGCAAATACATAACAATGTTCAGTCAAGTTAAACAGCTGATTTGCATTTAAAGCCAAACTGAATCCTTGATGAGTGAAAGTAAAAATGAGAGTTTTATATTTTTTGGTGTCATTTTTGTGCTTTTATGTACTGATGAGTGAAAATGCACGTAACAAAGAAATACTTTGCAAACCAATGTAACATGAACCTCCCACCCAGGCGTTTGCTGTGTCTTGTCTTTGTACCTGGAAGGTGAGGTAGAAGTCTTCCTCGACATTTCCCTCGTAGCTCAGCAGCTCTCCCAAACCATGAGCCAGCTCCTGCAGACGGACCAGACAGTTTACTGGTTATGGTTCTGTGACTATTTCAAATTAGTGAACATCAGAAAACAATTAACAAGACAGCGAAGCTTTTGCTTTTACAGATTCATGGTTGTGTGGGGTCAATGCTCTGACGCCGACTGCAGGCCTCATATCTGATATCCTGCTGTTACACAACCACTGGGCCCGTTTTAGTATCTCGGTGTACGTGTGTGTGTGCGTGTGTGCGTGCGTGTGTGCGCTTGTATCCTAGTGAACCTAGTGAATTCCTGACCTTCACAGTGAGGAAGGTTCTGGACGTGAAACAGCGTTTGGATCAGGTCACTCTGAGGATCTGCAGCAGAACACAGGTGAATTGTTCCAGCTGTCACTCAGTGAGTCTCTGTCGCAAAGTCCGGACGCTATTTTCACTCAGTTACAGACTAAATCTGTCGTCTCCTGCTGCAGGTTTGTGGAGTTCAATGCGTCACTTTGTTAGAAACTGCATCTAGATTTATTCAGATAAAAGAAACTCCAGCAGTTTCAGCTGACACGCGTCTGTTTAATGTGACGAAGCCTCAAATATAAAGGTTTAAAAACTAACAGCTCAAAATGAGTTGTTGTTCTGCAAACGTCCATAAGAAAATAACAAGACTTCAGGGATGTTGCATATGAACCATAAAGTGTTGGCACGCTGTGAGGATAAGAAAGTACACGCTGTGAGTACAGTATGTACACCTGTGATGTATACACTGGCATGAGTGTGACGCAAACTCTATGTGAGAGGCTGAACCTCGAAACGGGTGTGAGAGAGAGACCGAGAGAGCAGAGAGCTGAATAAGCTTCACATCTGGGAACACTCAACTGTTTAACTCCCGGATTTCTACCTCTCTGTCACATCAACAGAATATTTTCATGTGAAACCAAAAAAACAAAACAAAGCACTATTATTAAGGCACTTAAGTGTAAGTAAAAAAGACGATTATGAGAGTGCACGGCTGAACGCAGCCTGCAGATGATCTCAGTACCGTCCAAAAATGCACAATGGAAAAAAATACTGTAAATGTGATTGAAGTCTGATAATAGACTTAACTTCAATCTGGTAGCAACATGAGGTTAAATTTAGACTTGACAAAGAGGATGGTGAGAGGGGTGTGTGAGTGTGTACGTGTGTGGGGGGTGTGTGTGTGGGGGTGTGTGTGAAGGTAAATAAAGAGAGATGAAAAGTTTAACTCTGGCACCCTCTACTGACAGAACAGAGCAATGCAAGTGTGAACATGACGGAGATTAAAAGATTGAGTTTTAATATGTGGCTTTTTGCAGAGCTGCACATACAGAGCGAGTACACACCTGCGTGCAGGTAAATATACTGTGTGTGGTTTGGGGGTTTCTGCTGCCTCAATAAACTTTCATCCTTAGTCTGAATCTCATCACACGCTCACAAACCAGAGACAAATCAAGGTGAGACACCGACCGGCATGATCTGCTGCAGGTCATCCAGCGTGGCGCTCGCCATGCCGACAAGAGCATTTTGGTCACATGGTACAGTAGGCGGGGTGAGGAGCTTCCTGTCAGGGTGGACAGAGACACACATTCAGGAAAAGTTCAACTAAATTACAAGTCACGTTGTATTTCTCCAAATCACTCCTCCTGGGGTCGAGTGTTTCTGTGTGTGTGTCTGACAACACTGTCGAGGTCAGACAGATGGAAACAGCCTCACCGACCTGTAACAGCACAGCGGGAAGTGGATGTCCAGAGCGATGCTGTTGTAAACTGCTAAGCCCATCAGCTGGTAACACAGCAGGTCAAGGAAGAACCAACACACACACACAGTATTAAAACACAGAGGATGAAAAAAACCATGAAGCTGAAGATCCAGACGAACGACTGAAACATCCGACAGAAAACAGCCACTCGTCTCTTCTGGTGTTCAGTCTGAAACCTGCTGTGTAAAATCACAGACTGTGTGTGTGTGTGTGTGTGTGTGTGTGAACTAAAAAAAAGACCCGCCAGTCTTTTTTCCTTCATGGCAGAAAGAGTTTGTTGACTAAATGACTTCATTGTGTAACTTCAGTGTGTGTGTGAGTGGTGGTGTGTGTGTGTGTGTGTGTGTGTGTGTGTGTGCGTGAGTTCAAGTACTGATCCACCTGCTTTTTTGTTTCTGTGTCCAAGGGGTGGTGGCCCAACACACACACACACACACACACACACACACACACACACACACACACAGCTGCCACATGTGGTGACCATATGTGGTGTAATTGTTTGTGTGTAGGTTGAGTGTGTGTGTGTCTGAACACTACTGATTACAGGTAGGTGACTGACACACACACACACACACACACACACACACACACACACACACACACACACACAGGGAAGAAAATGAACATAAACTGCACTATTATCACAACCATTAAGGTCATTAAGAAGTCAAACACACACACACACACACACACACACACACACACACACACACAGTGACTAAATTCCTGGAGACTTACTCTAAACTTAACTCAAGTCTTCACCCTAAAATTTAATGATTTACGTTATGGGGACCCACAATGTGACTGTGTAAACAGCTTGTCCTCACAACATGAGTAATACATGGACCACACACACACACACACACACACACACACACACACACACACACACAGATATCAAAGAGAGTGTAATTACTCCATCTTCTCTGTTCTGCTTTTCATCTCCCTCTCTCTCTCTCTCTCTCTCTCTCTCTCTCTCTCTCTCTCCTCCATAGTGACGCAATGTTGCAATGACGACTAAACAGGAACGGGGGAGATTGATAAATTAGCTCTTAGCACAAGCACACATGTGGAACATGCATGGAACACCCGGGAGCACACACACACACACACACACACACACACACACACACACACACACACACACACACACACAACCCTGGCGAGGAACATGCAGCTATTAGGTTATATAACCTTTTGACAGTTCCCAGCTGGCTAGTAACTGAGGATAAAGTGCTGGATCGTTCTCTGTTCACACACACACACACACACATATGTATATAAGCACACAGTCCTGAAAGTACATCTTGCACATGGCAGGAAGTTTCCCTGCAGTATATAAAGCAAGAAAAGTGGATGCTTTACAGAAACGTGTCATATAAAGCGAGTGGACCTCCTTCTGTCGTTCAGGCTCTGCACGAGAACGACTGATCAATACGATCAGTAATATCAACAACAGCAGCTCCCCGTTCAGACCGAAGCTCAAACAGGACTGTGGACGTGTTCAGACCGGATGCAAAGAGAAGTTTAGTCGGTAAGAAGTATGTTGGACCTCTGTCCTCTGACTCTGACTCAGTACTGAAACCTTCTCATGTAGGTTCCCATGCTGCAGTTACTGTACGCGTTGGACAAAACAGGCCGATTTCCTGCTCAAACAATCTGCAAGAGGAGGAAAAAATGTGCAGCTGTTTGAGGTATATTATGTGTTTGTTAGACAGAGAACGGCTGGATTCATTCCCGTCTCCAAGAAAATACACAGACCATTAATGCGAAGCAGTGAATGTGATTTGGGAGAAACATTATTCCACCTTTTTTTAATTTTTTTTTTATTAACACACTGTAATGCTATTAAAATATGTGAAAAGTCACCGAATGTTGACACTGAACGAATCGGCTGTTTGCTCTCGTGAAACAACGAAAGCATTAACAAACTTTCTTGCAGTTATATTTAGGAACTCACTTGGTTAAGCTCAGATCACGACTTGGTCAAAAGTCAAAAAGGCTTCATGCATGAGAAACGTTAATGTGACTGAGGCCACGATCTTTCCCTTCGTGCTTCTGCTGCATAAACAACAACCTGCAGGACTGAACCCTGCTCTCCGTCTCAGGGCTCCGTCCACGCACCGTCCACCCACCGTCCACCCTCCATCCACCCTCCGTCCACCCACCGTCCACCCTCCGTCCACCCGGCTCGCCTCCCTGAGACTTCTGTGTGGTACGAAAAAGAAACACTTACCTAACTGGGAAAAAAAGCTGCCTTTGAACATAAACCCAGGTTGTAATTATGTTTCCTAACAAAACACAATTGGCAAAGTCAATTAGTTGAGTATAAACATCATTTCTAGGCCACACGGCTGCTGGACACTATGAAGTGAACATGTTCTGATGCTTGTGCACATGAATCAAAAGCTCATTTAAGAAAGGAGTAAAAAGACGAGGACCATAACAGAAACAGCCGGAGTCCTGCTAAAAGCTGAAACCAGCCTGAAGCTCAGTCTGCTGCTGGTGCGAGCCGACATGTGTACAATCAGTGCATCGGCTCCAGAAACACTCCAGAGAAAATTCCCTTCACATTCAATCTACACACATTAGCCTTGAAAGACTGAAGCTCGGCTGGCGGCACCTCGAGCCTCCGGCGTCCATTATTAAAAAATGTTACTGCCAGTGTCTTTTACAATCCTCAGTTGGCTGTTGAAAATTTTTTGACGTATCTGTTATGTAAGAACATGTGGGTGTGAAATCACTGAGGCGGTTTTGTTTTGGAGAAATGTTTCAGTTTCAGCCCTCGTCTGTTTTATTTTATATTCTGGGCAGAAAGAAGACGTATTTAGTTTGAGATATATTTGTTCAGTGTGCAGATTTACAGCCTGAAAACACACATTATAGTATCTCTTTCTCCTCTGTGGTTTAAAATAGAGGAGTGTTGTAGTATGTGAGAGGAGGAGGGAGTGAAAGAGTGTGTGTGTGTGTGTGTGTGTGTGTGTGTGTGTGTGTCTGCTGCACAGATTAAAGTCTGAACACCCCAAAAACACTCCAAAGCCAGTTCTGCCTGCTAACAACCAGAAACTGTGAAACCACTTAAGAACTATAGTGAATATAAAGAGCATTATATTTCTAACGTGGTCTGTTTGTGCAGATGCTAAAAAAAAAAAGCTTCGTCTGCTGGGAAAAAATGTACAAACAAATAAAACCTTGGATTAAAGCGCACTCCCCCCTTATTTAACTCCGACTGCACCACCCAAAGCCCCATAAAGAAGCATCACATGAACACACACATGAAGCCGTGCGTTCAAACCCCAATGGTGTTTTTAATGAAGGATACAGTCCCGACCAACTGGAACTCAGAATAGTTGTCACACTTCCAACTGCTGAACCAATGGCAGCGCGAGTCCTTCATGTAGGTGAACATTCCTGAAACATAAGCAAAAATATGACTGAGCATTAGATTCAGCTCATTACTGCTGATTAATATATCAATAAAACCCGGATGAAGGAGACTGAGTCTTCGGCTGCTGAGAGGCCGAGAGGAGCTGCACATTCTCATTTCACAC
>JAFREQ010000090.1:2407500-2430000 GCA_025331565.1 Holacanthus passer | reverse complement strand
CGATTCCCAAAGTCCCCTCAGAGGGTTTATAATCTGTTCAACATACAACCGCCTTCATCCTCAGACTCAGTGAGGATGAGGAAAACAGTGAAAGACAACAATACAAATACAACCACACACACACACACACACACAGAAAAAGTCTTCAGACTTACTTTTTGAGCCAGTGAACCAGGAAGTGATGGTCGGCCTCAGACAGAGCTGCGATCTGCCTCAGCAGGTGAGCGTAGATCACATAGGTGCTGGTGCTCGAATACTGGGGGTTCTGCTCACACACACACACACACACACACACACACACACACACACAGAGGAGAATATAAAATATTGTGACAAACCACTCTCAGATTTAAGATTCATCTTCAGAAAATCCAGCTCCTGAATCGGGACAAATGCAGCCGTTTGGAAAACTTTGAAAAAATGTTTAAATTATTACAACTTGAATCTTCCTCATAGTTTTGTTCATAAATAGTAACATTTTACTCATCAGGTTCATACAGCTGATCCAGGAATGTGGGGATGTTGTTTAAAAGCAGTAACTGAGGAAATAACTGTAACTGAGAAGTAACTGTAACTATAACTGAAAGAAATGATGGACAGAAGCACAAAAACAAAACCAGAGCTCCAATAAACCAGAATTATTCTTCAAGGACAGGATTGTGTTACAGGCTCAGTTTTTAGTCAGTATTTAGCAACTGGGACACAGTGAAGGTCATCAGCAAATTGTCTCAACACCTGGTTTAGAACTGAAGGATCATGGGAAGAGAAATAAAAAAAATAGGACAGCAAGAGATTTAACTGTGGTCGAGTTCTTCAGAACAGACTCAGGCTTTAAATACTTTTTCTCAGAGACATGATTGACCTCGACTTTGAGAACCGTCACCAGAACAGTTTCGTCCGTCAGTCTGGTGTTTAGACGCAATAAAAATAATAACTAATGACATAATAAGCGAGATAATCTCAAAGCCTCCGTTCAGTCTCTGCAGGGTTTTAACACAGAGACGAAGACAGAGAGAAAGAGAAGAGTTGAATGTGCAGCCTGTGAGGGAGAGGAGGGAGAGTCGTCATCAGACAGGAAACCAGCAGTCCTCAACTCCAACATGACCTCACCCAGTGCCGATCCGTGTGTGTGTGTGTGTGTGTGTGTGTGATGGAGCGTGGAACCACAGTGGAACTACTGTAGATTCCTGTCTTTATCTGATTCTAATTCCCAAAACCATATATGGAAATCAGACTGGAGGAAAAGAGAGAGAGAGAGAGAGAGATCAAAAATAGGATCAAACAGAAGGATCAAAGAAAGAAACCCACAAAAGACAGAAAAAGACAGAAATGGAGGGCAGAATAAAAAAAGAGAGAGACAGAGGTATGAGGGAAAGATTTCTGTCCACCAGGACTGAAGAGAGAAGAAAAGATTAGAGAGGGCGTGAGAGAAGGAGGAATAAAAACTGAAAGTGTTGAAGCGTTTTCATGTATTCCACTTCTTCGCTGAGTGTGCGTCCTGAGCTGACCTGCAGGACTTGGATCGGCACAGATCACGTTTATGGATCAGTATCAGCTCTGCAGACCTGACACACTCGCGATGGTGTTTACGGCGGCTCTGTGGCTTCTCCAGCCGACACGCAGCGCGGATCCACAGAGCCACAGCTGCAGACCACCAACAGCCCGCAGCTTCAATTAATGACACTGATCATTAACAGCGAGCATCTGCGAGCAGCACGAGTCAGGATTCAAGCTGCTGTCGGGGGCGTCCTGCTCGGCCACGGGCTGGGAACCTGGAACTTCTGGTTCTGGTCCACAAATAAGAACGACAATCGTAATTTATCCAGTAACCTAAAGATAACTGATTCCAAGCACAACCTAAAATGACCAATGATTGAAATCAAGCGTGTTCTTAATCTCATCAGCAGGTGTCCATACTGTCTCAGATGTCTCAGGAGGAAGCATCGTTCTTCACCTCCACGCACTTTACTGTGAGTCCTGGATTTCCATATAACTGGAAGATTCTGACTCTGTCTTTACTGTGTGCGAAGGATTTTCAGTCTCACCTGAACAAGAATGAAATAAGCTCGCAGGTCGTCTTTTGTCCGAGGCCTGAAAACAGAGCAAACACACAGTTTTCATTTTATGGAAAATAGGTTGAAGCCAAAAAAAATAAAGTAGAAAATAACATTCTGCAAATGTGGCGTGAAAATGCAGTTTAAAAGTCGGACATGCGTCACACACCCTTTCCACTCCCTCAGCAGGCTGTTGATGATCCCCTTCAACACTGACTTCTGGATGTCCGGAGGCTAAACACACACCAAAACACAGTCAACATCCAAAATAGAGAGAATCAGAAGGATGAGTGAACATTCCTGAATGTCAGAGAGCCACAAAGAGAAACGGCTGGCCGCCATATTTATCCAACCTTAACCAGAGAAAGTCACTTCAGAATGTAGAAGTGTTTACAAGGAAGGTCTGAAGTGTTTCATGTTTGAAAAGATCCTTCTGTGTTTCTACTTTCACTGACTCAACTGAACGGATGAGTCCAGAGAAAATATTTAGCTGCAGTTGTTTTCAGACGTCATTAAAGTCAGTAAAGTTTTACAGAATGAATTTGAACTTGATGTCTTGATGAAATAAAGTCAATCCTTTGGAAATGTTCACTGAGTTGGTGAAGGTGGTTAGAATCATGAAATGTGCCTGTGCATCAAACAAGTTGATATTTCCAAAATGTCGATAGATTGAGAAGCAGCTTTGATCTGAGCGTCTTCTCCTTGTTCACGTGCTCGTGGGTTCATGCGCTTACTGTGCTGAGCAGCGCGTCGTAAACAGCGTTGACAAACTTGGCGTTGACTCCCGAGTCGTCAATGGTGTTGAAGGATCCGTTCGCCTCTCGCTGGGAAAGGAGGGAGGAGGAAGGGAAGAAGACGAGGAAAGAAGGGAGGAGGAGAGAGCATGAGAAAAACAGCAGAAAAAATGCTTTCCCATCGTAAAACGGTTATGGCGTCTGGGGAAATTTTAACAGCATCTAAAACGGTTTTCTCACAACAGGCTTTCAGCCGAGAACCAGACTCTGTGTGTGTGTGTGTGTGTGCGTGCGTGTGTGTGTGTGTGTGTTCTACCTTGAAGGCAGCGTTGATTTCTATGAAGGAGTCGAAGGTGGTCAGGTAAAACTCTCGGACCTCCCTCCAGTCACCTGATTGGACGGCGTGCTCCATGTCCTCCCTGGAAACACAAACACACGAAGCTCATAAAGACAAACCAGGCGTCGCTCCAGAGAAACTCTCAGTGTTTGTTGGAAAGTGCTTCGATCATCGAGGTGGTTTTAGTCTTAATGTTTTCACTCAGACTCACTGGAACTCCCTGGTGGTCTTGGTGCGCAGGGGGATGACGGGGTCGCAGGGGAACGGAGCTTTGACCTCTGGGGGCAGAGTGTCGATGGAGATCCGCTGCTTCTGACGAACATCACTGCAGATCGGAGGCAGCTCTCTCCCTGACAGAGAGACACAGGAAGACAATGAAAAACCACTTTTATCAGAGTTGAGTCATAAATGATATAAATGAATCTGGGTAGAAATATGCAAACAGAGAACAAATATCTGGAGTTGAGATGAGAACGTTACAGAGTTACAAAGCACCGTTCTCCTGATTCATATTCTTATTTTGAAGGACATTTTCTGAACTGACCTTGTGAACAGTCAAGTGGTTAATTACGGCCTTGTGAACCTATTTTGGGTTGTTGGCTTAATAAAATGTGTGAAGCATACAGAGAAGTCAAAAAGGTTTTACAGCCTAATTCTGTTAAGATCTGTTTACTCAGACGAGAGCAGAAGAATCATAATTGTATCCCTCAACATTCTGGTGGTGAGAACATGTTTCGCACTCACTGGATTTATGGAGGATGAAAACCAGATTCATCAATCCATTATTAAATTAATCAAAAAATCAAAGTCGACAGTACTTTGATGGGACACGTCAAAGTGCTGATGAGCTACAGTTCAAAAGAGTTTTAAATCAAAGACAGAGGGAAAAGGAAGAAAACTGCTTGACAGAGATGGAAACTGTTTTTACTGCTCCGATCTGGAAACATGCAAAGGTTGAGAGAATCAGCGAGACAGAAAGAGAGAGAAGGAGAAGACAGCGAAAGAGAGGGAGACTGACACACACACACACACACACACACACACACACACACACACACACAAACGACAGCTATTAACCTCAATCAGTGTGTAATCACAGAGGCCAGGCTGCACTGTGTGAATACAGACACACACACGTCTGACCATCCGTCCATCCTGTTTACAGTTTATCCTCCTATTGTCTCCATCTCCACAGTAACAATGGTCCCTAGCAGCCTGTCCAGGTGCATTGTGGGAGCTCGTTCTGTCGGCGAGGACACATTGTATGAGCAGAAGATGAAAGAGACACGAGTCCAGAGACAGACAGACGGATGTGATGAGGTTTTACATCGCTGGAGTCCTGAGGGTGGCGCTAGAGCAAAGAGCAGAGGTTTTCTACTTTTTAACCTTTACATTTTTTATTTCTCTTTGTCTTCTTTGTTTTTACTGTTAAAGCACTTTGTAAAACTGTTTTTGAAAAGGATCATGAACTGGCGACCAAATGAAACGCACCAGTTTGTTGAAAGAGATTACTGACTTCCTTGGGTTTGAACATTATAGAACACGGATGTGGTTGTTTTGGACGTGTTACTGTGGAAATGTTACACCTTTAGTGTCCACAACACATTTGATGGAAATCCAGCCATTAACAAGACGCCTCATCATGGAAAAGATCCTGACGCTGGTGCTGCAGGGAAAGCATCCTCTGGGGACCATGAATGTCCCGCCTGTGTCACAGTCACGTGAAATGTCTTTACTTGTTTAGCTGGTGGCAGCAGATGGAAACTGAGCGTGGTCATATTCAGGCCACACCTCCAACAGGACAAACTGATAAGAGCAGGAACAAAGTGAAGAGAATGTTCTTAACCCTCATCCTTCCATCTTTGCACCCTCGTCCCCTCCCCTCCTCTTTCACTGCTTGCTAATACCTCTGCTTTGTCAGCTCGTGCGTCACCCAATTTAGTCCTGACAGCAACAAGCCTCGGTCGTCATGACGCCCTTTAATCAGAGGAGTCACTTTCGTAACCTCCGAGGACGCCCTCCACCGATCCCCCCCTTTTCCTTCATTAAAGTTTACTCCGACAAAGCCTTTGATTTTTTGTTGACGATGAGTGAGAGCACAAGCTCGATATCTTCCTCGAGTGCTGTCGTGTCATGTCCTCCATTAATTCAGGTTATTGTTCCTGCTGAGGTTTAAAGAATCGACAAACATCAGACTGAAGATGAGCTGTTCACCATTTAAGGTCATCCAGCATTTCAGGAAACCGAGTGAGTTTTTCTTACAAAATGAAACATGTTTATATGAGAAGTCCATTTAATTAGGGAACAATTCACAATTAAGGTCACTTCATTATCAACACTTGGTAAAAGATCAGTTTGTCCTTGTTTTATTGGGGTTAATTAGTAAATTAAAACAGACAAACAGACAGTGACAACATCTACAGGATGTAAAACCTGCAGACAAAAGTGGGTCGAGCTGGTCGACGTGTGACAAACGTTCCCATTTACACCTGGTGTTAAAATCCAATCTGCTGATCTGAGGAGGAAGGATTCGTGTCGACGCCTGCATGAGACACTGGGACCTGAACACTGGATCAGCCAGATCACATCCTCGTCCTTATGGCTCGAGCTAAAGTCACAAGCAGCAGCAGCCAGAAAGTCTTCCCTCTCAAAAACATTATTATAAATCACTCTGGCTTCTCTTAGACTGAGACAGAGATTGAGATCTGATCCCAGTTCATGAATGAAAGCACTGAATACCAGGTGTGAATTAAACATCTTAATCCAGATACAGGTCACATATTATCACCAGGTGTGAATGGACTAAACCTGATTTGACTACCTGGACCTAATCTGTGTCATTTGGACCCTCAAATGTAGAAAGTGAAAATTTGCCTTTTTATGAAAATGTTATCAATGCATTGGTTTAGATCGTTGAATGATACATCTTTAATCTGCTGTTCTGACCACATGACTGCTTTGACTCTGTGTATTATATTGACCTCTTTATTGCATTTTTTACTTTAAACTAAATCACTTTGATCTCCAAATCAATTATCTGGATCTGGCTACTGTCATAGTTGTCATGTCGTGAACATATATTGCGAATTCTATAAACCTCAAATGTATAATTATGATGAAGTTAGAAAACAGAGAGTAAACAGATGTGATATTCATACAACTCATTCTTCACTGCATCCTGCTGCAGTTTCTCTTCTGACATCAATCAAGGTTTTCATTTTTCCACAACAAGCTGGACTTTGATGCCAGTGTTTCCAGAAAAGGTGTTATTGTTTTCCGATCCTGAAATGAAACTCAGATGGATTTCTGCCCCAGCACACACAACCATATTTGACAATATTAAAAGGAAATAAAAACCTCCTGTAATACTTTACAGATGAAATAGCAAATTGTGGTGATTATCCAGCGAACCAGACGACTGTGACGGGCCCCAGGAATGCTACACTATCTGTGTGTGTGTGTGTGTGTGTGTTGAGTGTTTTCACTTTCATCTGGTTTTCATTTGGGGCGGAGGTTTGCATAATGATTCTGGCATCAGTAGCCGTGGTGACAAAGCGGGCTGGTGAGCGCTCCGCTGGGTCTGCGTTCTCACGGCAGTCAGAAATAACCTCGCCTTTAACGGGAAGCAACGTTCCCTTTAATGTCCGATCGCCGGCGTCGGGAACCTCGTGTTCTCTTTTCTCTGTCACAGTGACAGATTCGGAAATGGTGCCATTGAATTCTGAACTTCACTGAATTAAATAAAGTCAACTTTCATTTCATAGGTAGAATATCCGAACACTTTTCAATAGAAAAGCTGATTGATTTAAGCTCTTAAATCTTTTTGAACCATGAGGGTGAAATGGGAGCAAGTGGAAAAAAAGCTGAGAGTTCGCCGAGGCCTGAACGTCCCCATAAAGAAGCCAGCGAATATCTAATTAGGAGTGTGATCCTATGATTTTCTGCACACTGCAAGATTTTTTAAATACAGGGTCATCAAGTGGAAAACATGAACAGCTTTTCTTCTTCTTCTCTCTCCTCTGAAATCCTTCCACTCTGCAGAGACGAGCTGCTGCGACGTTAGCAGCTCAACATAAACAGAGTCTGAGTGCATACATCAAGCGCACTGTAAACAGAGGAAGTAACACATCATTACATCCGAGACAGAGACAGAGACCACAGTGTCTCACAGACAAACACGTTCCGACAGTGAACGCACCACGCTGACATTCAAACTGCGGGGACGATATAAGACTGACTACGAGCTTGTTGCACAACCTGAAGTCAAAAGTGCACAAAGTATATTTGATTAGATGTTCCATGTTATATTGCACATATGTTTCTGTGCTGCTTTTAAACGCAGCAGTGCCAATGGTAATAAAAACTTAATATCTTGATCATTGCAGTGGTTTGATTTCTAACAGACAAAAGGATAAATGTGCTGACGCATCGCAGAGTGAAGCCATGAGTAAGAAAACAAACGCACCTCTAAGTAGTCCGTCCATCATTGGTGAATGAAACCAGCAAAAATGAAGTGATTTTTTTTTTCTTTTTTACTTTATCGTTTTGTTGTTGTGCCATTTTTTCCCCCTGAATCTGGTTTTGAATAAAGTCACCCAACTGAAACGTAGAGTCAGAAAACTCCAGGGATGTTTTAATTATGAGAGAAGGATAAAATGGAGGTCTCTGCAGCAACATGTTCCAATCTCAACAACTTTAAACCTTCATTTCTGAGTCCCACATTTTATTATTTCATGTGTTTTTAACATCAGTATTTTTCGCCACTCCTGTGTCATTTTCTTGCAGCTTGTGCAGCGATCTGTTCCTGGAGCGACGGGAAAGATCTGGTGTTTGCTTTCCTCAGCTTTGTTAAACAGGATAGAAAGGAAATGATCTAAATTTACGTTCTAAAGATAATCCACCAGATTAAACTGCCCGACCAGTGCACGAGGCAAAACCACTCTTTTTGATGAAATGACGATGTTGCTCACTTGATCCCAGAAAACTGGACGTGAACTCACCGTGTCTGAGCCACTGGGTGCCGGTCAGGGTGCCCGTCATGCCGCCGGCTAGGCCCCGGCCCCCCGCGTCCCGCCGCTGGTTCAGCGTGGAGATGAAGGTGCCCAGAGACGGAAACGGCTGCTTGGCTCCTCGACCCAAACCCTGGAGCAGGAAGACGACATCGTGACCACGAGGAACAGAGGAGAAACACGTGTGCTTATGGAGGAGGTTGAAGACGGAGCAGGTAACTCTTCTACACAAGGGAAACTAAAGCTTTGATTAGCCTCTGATTCACTGATCACAAACGCACCACGTGAGACATTTAACCTCAAATCTATTTTTAAAGGAGCATTTCATATAAATGAGTTTAGGAGCAGAATAATAACAGTTTAATTTATTATCAAAGACGACAGCAATAATGTGTTTGTAAAAAAACAGAGATAAACATTTTAAACCTGAGCAAAGAAAAAACAAATCAAATATGTATAAATGCAGCTTGTAAAATGGAAATATAGCTGTAATATTTCTATTATAGGTCAAATAATATCAATAATATTAATGTTGCAAATGTGTCAATAATGTAAATAAAAGCAGTAACTGAAGCTCAAACACAATTTTCCAATTTATTACTGACAAAAAAATTGAAGCAAGAACGTACAAGAAATGTCAAACATCTAAACAGCAAAGCGAATTTGTAAATGTGTTATTTTTAGTGAACAACTCTCTGAGGTTTCTCACCAGAACGGGAACTTCTCAAATCCAGACGACAAAACAAGCGAAACTGAACTGATCTACCAGAACATTCAGTGAAAGTTCACTGTGATTGATCACCTTCTGCTCCTCCTGGTATTTCAGACAGGTTTCAAGTGAAGAGGAAGACATGAAGAGGAGAGGAAGGAGGGATTCAGGGAAGGGAGGAGAAAATGGAAATTACAAAACAAAGAGGGGGAGAGGGGGATGAAGTAAGGCGAGGCGAGGAGAGGGGGATCTGAGAGCGAGAGACAAGACGAGAAAAAGGGATCAAGAGGGAAAAGAAAAGAAGAGGATGAGAGAAGGGAAAGAAGGAAATCGAACCGATAAGACAGAGAATAAAAAAGATGGAAAGAATTAAAGAATCAACGTAGGACAGAGAGCAGACAGGAAGAAGAGGAGAGGATGAGAGGTTGAGGAAGAGGAGGTGGAGAAATCAACAGATGCACGGCAGCCGCTCCTGACAGCAACACACACACACACACACACACACACACACACACACACACACACCAAACACAATTTCTACTGTGTCCATGTCATTATATCATCTTCTCTTCTCTCTTGTGCACAGGGACATTGAACAAAGGAGCGTTTGTATCTGAAGCAACAACCTCAGACAGTAACATGAATACACACACACACACACACACACACACACAGAATAGAAGCTCCACCATTAATGAGATACAACAGGTTCTTCATTCAGATCAGATCAAACCATTTTTCTAACGCTGACTGATCTGCACACAAAACACAGTGAACACATCAATACAAACGCAGGTTTAAAAAAAGGATCAATGAAATTACTGAAAAGAACAACATCTGTGAAATCAGCACAAAATTTACATCACATTTGTCCGGATGCCACAACTGTTCCCTCAGCAGCTGGTTGAACAGAGCGACTGACAGACTCAAACAGAGAGACGGCAGCGGCTTTTCCTTTCATCATGAACGACATTTATCAAAACGTGCTCAGCGTTCAGGTGAAACTCAGGAATCCCACCCTCAGGATAAACTGTCGTTAATCTGACACCATCATAACATCAACATTTTAAATCGTCCAATTCTTTGTTTTATGACCTGCGAGACGAGACTTTGCCACCAGCCTCAGCTGTAGCTTGTGTTTCCTTCATCTTGCACCTATAAGTGATGTGTGTATAATTACACTCGTCCTCAGCGAAGCCACATCACTCTCCTCTCTCTCCTCTGTCATTATCAGCATCACAGCCCCGCCCACTCCGCCTGATTGACAGGTGATTTCTGGGAAACAAGGTCATCCATGAGAATCTCTCAGTTTTCTTTGATCGTTCATGTCTGACATTAATTAAGAGTTTTTTATCTCAATGAGTCCTGTGATGTCAGTTCTGTCCGACTCTGCTCCGTCATTCAAAGAGGAAATGCTGTCGTCCAGAGAAAAACCACGCACGCACGCACGCACGCACACACACACACACACACACACACACACACACACACACACACACTCTCTCCTGTTGTTAATCTCTAATCACATCCTGTAGATGATTGCGAGACTGTGTGTATCATTAATGGCTGATGGTTTTTAATAAGCAAACTTTGTCTTCTTTTATATCAGTTTTTGTCCTCATGATTTTACTGACATGTCCAAATGTTTCTCAATCTTACTGCTTTAAACGCTTTAGCTGCAGTTGTTATTATGAATGTGAACATGACGAGCAGCAGTCTTTAAAAACTGGGCCAACGTGCTAAATCCAGGGTTGTTATCCTTCACCACGACTCGCCGCTGACGGCTCCAGAGGAACCAGATCTGAGCCAGCTGTGGCTCATCGGACGCTGCCAAACTGAACTAGATTTGGTCGGCAGATTTGAGTCGAGGCTACAGATCAGGTCTGGTTCGCAGCGCTGGGTCCAGAGATGACTCAGAACTGATCTCACCAGGTTTGAGCTGGTTCTGGTGCATCACTCATCACAAGTCTGGAAACCAGTCGTGACGGATTTAGGCCACTATTGGTTCCAATAAACTTTTTAGACACAGTGTGTTCAGACAGAACCTGGAGTGAATTTTAGAGGCAAAGTCAAGGGAAAGACATTAGACGTGATTTCGACCGGAGCAGTGAATTGATGAGAAGATGCGACATCGTGAGTTGAAAATGTTTGAACTTCAATGAAAAATTAATGTGAATCTGCTTCATAAATGAACAGAGACAAGAGGGAAACTCACTGTTCTGTGCAAATAACACAAAACAGTCAAATCTGTGCAAATGACACACAGCTTTCAAAGACGTTCTCCCGCTCTGCAAGAGGTGTTTTCAGTTCTTGGACGTGCTGTGGGATCTATGCATTTAAACCAGGGTTCCCTCAGTGCACAGTTCATTTTAAATTGGGTTAAATTGCCTGGATAAATGAATATTATTAATCAATCTACACTGATCACAGGCAGAGATTCAGCCGGAGAACTCAGCCTGGTCTCATCTGATCTTCAGACAGTCGACTCTGCAGAAGCATCACATCAAGTCTGATTCTACTGTTTAATTAGTGGTTCAGGATTTTACAGATTCAACTGATGAGGCTGCAGGATCCATTCAGTCTATTAAAGAGACAACAAACAAAAAGACAAGCAGGCGACAGTCGAGTGAGGAAACACACTGTGCTGCTGTCTGAAGGTGAACGGTGATGGATTATCTACAGATGGTGACCAAGTGGAGGAGAAGCCAGAATAAATGATTCAACAAGCTGTAACACAGTGACCAAAATCATTCAGCACACAGGAGCCTTAAACCAACAACCTGCCGAGGACGCGTTAGACAACGCTCTTCTCCACCGTCACAACATCAAACACTTTTCTCTCCGGCTCAGATTGACAGACGTGGAGAATCTGACACCTGACTGACTCACCTGCTGCACCTGAATGTCTGTGGGCTGCACATGTTCTCAATCAGAGGATGTTCAACTTACAGAACAGCTGCTGACACTGAGAATATGTGCCAGAAATTCAAAGGTTAATTTTCTGTTGACCCAATTAAGTCTTATTTAAATGAACCGAATGTGAATAGATCATCATTTTCATCAACCTCTTGTTGGTCTGGAGAAAATGTTCTTCTCCAGAAACAGCAGCTCTGATTAAATTTGACAGCTGATGCTCTTCATCGAGCACCAGCTGTCTTCGATTCTGCTATTTTCATTGGTCCTGCAAAACAACGACAGCCGGCTGGAACTGAGACCTTTCTCTCATCCAGCCTCTGAGCCTGAATTTCCTCCGATCGAAGCTCGACGGCCAGACGACGGATCACAGAGCCTGAAGTCTGACTGAGGTCCCGGAGAAACGCGCTGCACTCGGAGAACGCACGCAGCCACTTTATGGCATTTCCAGACACGAGCGGAGTCGGCCGAGCAGTGACAGACTGTTTATTGGTCAAAACCATCTGATCTGCACATTCCTGCTCCCTGACACAATGGAGATGACATCAACCGAGCGGCCTGCAGCCCCGCCGCCGCGACACCGAGGAGCAAACTTAAAACACACCGATTAAAAAGTCCAACACTGAGTTTAACTGCTGTGCATTAAAAACACGACGGTTACATCATCAGAGCGGCTGGAGGGCTGATGTCAGGAGTCATTATGTAAGACGGGGGCATCACTTTTTCCAGCAGGAGAAAACTGCAGCTTTTTGGTTTGCTGTCAGTCTTTATGTGCTCAGTGTGTGATGTGTTTGAGTCCAGGCAACATTTTATACATCTACATATAGATTTTATGCATCTCATGTTGAAGCCTGTCTGTTCAGCTGGAAGCAAGAAAAAACTCCCAACTTAAACTTTGGGACCAAGTGAGACATTTGCATTAAAGAATTAAAACCGACAAGCAGATAATCAAGTGTTACAGTGTTGTAGCTTCACTCCTTAATTATGTGTTGGGTTGTTTGCATTTTTTTAACGGATATTCTATATAAAAAATTAAATAGAATAAAGACTTTAGTACAATTACAGTAAAACACAAGCATCTCAAACTTTAACATTACAACTTTGATATCACTCAACACTGATTAATATCCATCAATTATCCAGTGATGGACTATGTTACCTTTATCCTTTTTATTATTAATGTTTTCTAAAAATCAATGTTTTCAAATGAATTGTATTTTTTAAAGATCAATATAAAGTTGCTTGTTGTAGAAAAGATAATTTTAACACATATTAACTCAGGAATCATTTTGTGTTCAACTATTGTTTTCTTTCTCTCATATTTTTGTTGTTTGACTTCAAGTATAAAAGTTTTGTAGTTTTTTTTCATAAATAAAGTAAAAAACCTGAAGTTGGTCACTGAATGAAGTTTTTTCCACTTTTACTACATGATGAACAGATTTTAAAACCCAACAAAAACCAGCAGCAGGTAAACAAACAGCAGGTAAACCAGCAGCAGGTAAACAAACAGCAGGTAAACAAACAGCAGGTAAACCAGCAGCAGGTAAACAAACAGCAGGTAAACCAGCAGCAGGTAAACAAACAGCAGGGAAACCAGCAGCAGGTAAACAAACAGCAGGTAAACAAACAGCAGGTAAACCAGCAGCAGGTAAACAAACAGCAGGTAAACAAACAGCAGGTAAACCAGCAGCAGGTAAACAAACAGCAGGTAAATCAGCAGCAGGTAAACAAACAGCAGGTAAACCAGCAGCAGGTAAACAAACAGCAGGTAAACAAACAGCAGGTAAACCAGCAGCAGGTAAACAAACAGCAGGTAAACAAACAGCAGGTAAACCAGCAGCATGTAAACAAACAGCATGTAAACAAAGAGCAGGTAAACAAACAGCAGGAAACCAGCAGCAGGTAAACAAACAGCAGGGAAACAAACAGCAGGTAAACAAACAGCAGGTAAACAAACAGCAGGGAAACCAGCAGCAGGTAAACAAACAGCAGGTAAACAAACAGCAGGTAAACCAGGCTGCAGTGTGTCGCTCTTACAGCAGGGGGCGCGCTGGAGCAGATGGGGGGCAGCCTGTCTCGGTCCCTCTCCGGATTGTCTCCATCCATCCTGTCGGTTGTTCGCGGTCCTTCAGCCTCGGCTCATGTCTCCGTCGGTCTCCGTCTGTCCGCTGTCCGAACACCGACTCTCACATCCTGCAGCGGCCGGAGCGGACCGAGCCCCGGCGGACAGGTGGGCTCCGACAGAGGGAACGGGAGAAAAACAAAGTCGAGAAGAAGAAACCGGAAGAAGAAGAAGAAGGTCGAAGAGCTTCGGGTCGAGTTCGGAGAGTTTAGATGTGTTTCAGGCGGAGCTGCGACCCGCTGCTTCTCCTCCCTCCGACCCTCTGAGCCTCCGTCCGGGAAGAAGCAGCGAGGCAGCGGGCCGGCGCCATGTTGGAGGAGGGAGGGGGGAGCAGGGGGGAGGAGGAGGGGGGGAGGCGCCTGGAGAGCACAGCCTAGAGACTGCACACACACGGAGAGAGAGAGAGAGAGAGACAGACTATCTCTCTCTCTCTCTCTCTCTCTCTCTCTCACACACACACACACACACACACACAGAGAATAACGGGAAACAGAAGCTTTGGATTCACAATAAAGTCGAAGCCTTGACAAAGAACCTGTTGGAACAAAACTTTATTGAACTGAAGGAATCAAACAAAACAAAAATGCAACAGAATAAAAGAATAAAAGTTACTAAAGAAAGACTGAAAACTCATTTCTGCAAAGAAAAATAAGAATGATGAGTGAAAGGAAATACAAAAAAGAATTAACTATATAATATCTGAACGTCCTAAATGTTCAAAGTAAGTAAACACGTTTTATTTATTGTCTCCGAAGTATGAGTTTGAAAATCAGAAATTTAAACTTGTTTTAAGTCAAAGAAACAATAGTGACATAATTCTGATTTTAAAATTCAAAATTCTGGCACATAATTGTGACTCATAATTGTTTTTTTTATCATCCCTCAAAGTTTTTTTAAATTCTTCTTCAAATATGAGAAAGAAAACACTTTTTAAAAAAGTTTCCTCTCCAACCTTTGATGTTTGCTCAGAGAGCGAGAAGTGATGAGGAAATAAAACCAGCAACAAAGGACAAAAAGAGAATTCATAAATCTTGATTAACTTTGTTTTCACTTTGACTGTTGGTGTAATGTTGTTGTCAGTTGTGAATATTTGCAGCACAATTTCTGTGAATCTTTACATGACTGATTTTATGGTCTCAGTCCTGCTTCCTTCTCATGAACTCCACATTAGGATCCTGCCCTCAGTTGGACTTTTATTTTGTCAGTTGTGGCAGGAAGTGATGCGATTCCTTCAGTCTTGACTGGATCCTGTCGCCTGCGTCACCACTACAATTTAACTTCTGTCCATAATTAGTGAGAAACAGGATCCGGGCTTCGAGCCAACTCTGCCCGAACATAAAGGAGCTGAAATGCTCCTGATGTCGCAGATCTCTGTGTGTGTGTGTGTGTGTGTGTGTGTGTGTGTGTGTGTGTGTGTGTGTGTGTGTGTGTGTGTGTGTGTGTGTGTGTGTGGTTTCTCGGTAAAGTTGAGATCATCTGAACTCTGCGTCTGGTTTCCTGAAAACGGCTTCAGTGTTCCTGCAGGTCCTGGAAACGTCCTGAAGACACTTTTAGATCTTTAATGACAACTCTGCTTTTTTTGGTTGAGTTTCTAGTTTATATTGGTCTCGAAATAAAACTGAACAGACGAAACGTTGGAAACACCTGAACATCTCTCCAGAGTCAACTCGAATCGCTTCAGTTTGTCACCACACAGACAGTCTTTGTCTGTAGCTTTCATTGTTATGTAACTGTGAACTTTCAGCAAACACTTGATGTCATTTATTGATTCTGAAAGATTCTAAGCCTCAGTTTTTCTAAACCTGCTTCAGGTCGAGCTCTGTTTGTTTTCGGAGCTCAGACTCTGCTCAGGTCGTGTGTGGTTGCTTCAAACCTTCACTCCTTCCTCTGCGGCCGCCTGCACCTGACGTGGAAATGCAAAGCCTGCTGGGAGTTTGGACACACGGTTTCATGTAAAGCTCTGAACTCTGTTGATGTTTTACCGTTTTTTTCCCTTATGGCAGGAAAGCTGGGATTCAAATGTTCGTCGTTAGCGTTTGGAGGGTCGGGCGGCACTGTTGCATTATGGGAGTGTTATGTAAGAGCAGATGGGCTGTGGCTGACTCATGGATTTATGGGCTGTGGGCTTCTTCTGCAAACACGTCCAGGATACGACACGAGAGCTGGGAACAAACACATGAGTCAGGAGGTGAAAAAATAAATGAATGAATGAGTGAATGAATGAATGAGAGGCCGATTTGATTTTCTGCACTGACGCTTTAACAGAGACTATTCCAGCCGTCCCTGCTGGTATTCACTTACCTGCTCCAGAAGCCCATGAGCAAGGCATCAGTCCTCCACAAACCCTGCAGGGGCACAACATGGTGGCTGAAGTGACCTCTGACCTCTCTGAAAGAACATTAATATGTAACACGAACAAAACTGCCCAAAACAAATGATCTACTAAAGATTCAGTTTAGTTTCCAAACCCAGAACTTTACACAGATTCATATCGAGGACTGGAAACAGTCGAATGTGTGGATTTTAGACTGAAGTTTATCTAGTGCTTCTTGTGTTTAGGTCACAGTTCACATTTGAAGACTTTGGCTTCTTGAGTATTGAAATGGTGTCTGTGCTGTGACTCGTTTAAACTCGAATTTCAAAACATGATGCAAATAATAAATCAATGATGGAATAAGAGTAAAAACTGGGGCCGTAAAATGCAAAGCAAAGTTTTCTCACGAGACGAGAACAAGAAGAAATGTTTGGTTATCAATAAAAGAATCTCTCATGAAAGTGGAGAATGCAGATAGAAGCTTCTGCTGACCGACAGGATGAACGTACCGGCGCCTGGTTTCTGACGACTCGTCTTTGTGCACCATCGCCACTCCGACAGCAAGTCTCCTCGAGCTGAAGCGAGGAGAAGTCGAGCAGACCAGGACGGTTGGCAGAGAGGAAACTGCAGTATTTTTAACCCACATAAGCATCAAAGCTGCTGACCCACACAACTTTTTAAAGTCTGGGCACTCCTGGAGAAAATTACCAAAAAGAAAAGAAAAACAGAAGCCGGCCTCCAGGTTTTCCACCATAATCCTCCAGAAGAAGAAAAGTTGATCCTCGAAACCTCGTCGCTCAGTGGAGATGAAAACATGAATAAAACAGAAGGTGAGAACTTGTTAATCCTTTTTGACATTTACTCAACTGAAAACAGCACAAAGACGATATATTTAATGTTTGACCTGTTTGTTAATATCTGCTTGAATTTGATGCAGCAACATGTTTCAAACCAGTTGGACAGGAGCAACAAAAGACTGTGAAAGTTGTGGACTGATTGAAAACACCTGTTTGGATCCTTCCACAGGTAAACAGGTTCATTGGTAACAGGTGATAGGATCATGATTGGGTCTGAAAGGTTCATCCTGGAAAGACTCAGTCGTTCACAGCGAGGATGGAGAGAGGTTCAACACTTTGTGAACACATGGTTGGATAAAGGAGATTAATACATGGACTCAGGAACAACTTCAGAAAACTGTTGTTTGTAAATGACTGAATTCTGTTTTTATTTACCTTTTACAAAGTGGCCCGACTTTATTTGAATCCCTTTTTTCCACCATCACAAATGTAAGATGTTGAAAACACAAGCAAATGAGTGAAACTCCTCCATCACATGTAGAGAATCAAAAAAAAGCTGCATATGAATAAAACAGAAACTGAGCAACACATTTACTCTTTGTCTCTCTCTCTCTTTCTGTCTGTCTGTCTGTGTGTGTGTGTGTGTGTGTGTGTGTGTGTGTGTGTGTGAAGCGATGATAAGTAGGTCTGTTCATCCGCTGTGATCACTGTCAGTTTTTTTTTGCTGACTTGAGAACACAGAGGAGCTGAGAGGGAGGAGAGGCATCTGTTGTCAGGAGGAATATTTGGTTTCATTCATAGCAACGCCTCAAACTGTGGGAGAGAGAGAGAGAGAGAGAGAGAGAGCAGAGTGAACATCTGGGAGAGAGAGAAGCAGAATCCTCTTTTCAGACCTTTTGGCAGCAACACACGCCTTTCCTCCAAAACTGGAGTGGAGAGAGAGAGAGAGAGAGAGAGGGGTTACTGTAGTTCAAGAGACCCAGAGAGAGAGAGAGAGAGAGAGAGAGGCGAGAGAGAGAGAGAGAGAGAGAGAGAGAGAGAGAGAGAGAGAGAGAGAGAGAGAGACAGAGAGAGAGAGAGAGAGAGAGAGAAAGGAGGAGGAGGGTGAATGCTGCTGCACACATTTCCTGCACATGAGGGTGTTTCTTCTGAATCTGAACATTTTGGGACACACACACACACACACACACACACACACACACACACACACAGTGTGTGTCTGAGCTGCCCTGAAAAAATGAAAATATGAAAGAAAGAGAAGACAAACAAATAATAACAAATGGGAAAATATCTAAAAGATGTCTAAAGAGAGAAAAAAAGCAAAAACAGAAGAAACAAGTACAGAGACAGGAAATGTGGAAAAACAATTAGGGAAAACAAAGGAAGACAGAGAAAAACGAACAAAGAATTATTTTGTTGTCTTGAATGTCCCATTTTTTTCTGCTTCCTGTCAGACTGGACTGAGGAGGATGAGTCTCAGCTGAACATTAACCCTCAACACAAATCACTTGTCGTGTCTCCTGAGAACACAAGAGGGCGCTGTTCACCTATGATTCATCATCTATCACAGTGTCGATCAAACAGGTGTTTTTGCTCTATGACAAACACACAACTCTTGTCAGTGAGGCTTGTTTTATATTAATATATAATATATTAATGTAACAAACTCATCATCAGTCTCTGCAGCAAAGTTTTTATTATTTTTTTTTTTTCCTCTATGTATTTAATACCTTAATCATATTGTTTTCTCTGGTCAGGTTAATAAACCTGACCAGAGACAGAGACAGAAAGCAAAGAAACATGAAGCTGTGAAAAAATACAAGCAGCACAAGAACAATGTGACAATATGACCAAAATCCATACATCAAGACATAAAGAGTAAATCTGATCCCAGACGTGTTCGTGGAGGTGGATCCCCGTACGCTCACACATGAACTATAAGATCACTGTTTTTTTCTGACGAAGGAAACGTCATTAAACGTTTGAACCACTTGTGGGAAAAATCGACTTTAAGAGATTCTGAAAACAAAACAGGATGGAAAGTTTTATGAGTAAACACACGACCCTGTTCCACATGGTTCAAACAGTGGTGTGTCGATGTTTTCTCTCTCTCTCTCTGTGTGTGTGTGTGTGTGTGTGTGTGTGTGTGTGTGTGTGTGTGTGTGTGTGTGTGTCCGTCCCTCAGACATTTACTGCCTCACATTACCACCTATTTACAGCCTCCTGCTCCTACTGCCGCGGAAATATGATATAATTAATGACACACATCAAACTGTGTGTGTGTGTGTGTGTGTGTGTGTGTGTGTGTGTGTGTGTGTGTGCACCTGCTGGGCCATCTGTGAGACTGTGCTTTAAACACCAACCCATGTTGGATTCAGACTCACAGTGGGAGTGATTTGTGATCATTTGTACAATAAATTGGTTTAATTGTAATGAATGAGTGAACTGATGAATGTGTTTCTGAGCCTGAGGCCTCGTCAGTAAAAAGTAAAACCAAACATTCCTGGAACAGTTTTGCCTCAAAAACTAAAATCAACTGTCTTTTATTGGTCGATTAAAATGTCAGACTTCAAAAAAGTCCACTGGGTTCTATCAAGAACACGTCATCTCAAAGCTCCCAGCTCTGAAAACAACCACATGTCACAGGCTTCCTCAGCAGATGGAGCTTACTCTGTTTTCATGGACAAGAGATCAGAGAAAATTCCATCCATCATGACGACAATGACATGTGGACGAAAGATCCATAAAATCTAGTTATTGGACTTTGAGAGAAAATGTTATTTCCAAGTTGCTCATTTCTTCTTCTTCTTGGAAAGATGTGACATGAGTTTCACAGGATAAAGTTCTGAATCTGAAGCTGATCTTCATCGTCATCATCAAACACGCTGCTTTAAGCTGTTTAAGCTGTTTTTGTTTAAGCTGTTTTTGCTGCTGGTTCATAGTCGTCAGAGGAGGATTCCTAATGTAGTGGCGACACCTTGACCTTTCCTCAATCATCACTACGAGACCAAATTTTAATTTGTACACAAGAAAAAACAAACTTATTGAAGATTTCCCCCTGGCCTTTCCTCTAGCGCCACCCTCAGGACAAACATTGCATTTTTAACATAAATAAGAAAACAGAAATCCCCAGTTTGCTCTCACACCTTCATGCTGTCGGGTGTATTAAACCCTGCAGCCTCTTGCCAGAGATGCAAACACATTTGCATTTAGCAGACGACCCATTTCAAACTGCACCATCCAAAACACAGCAGAGGTCAAGATCAGACATTTGGGATTTTGCGGGTTTTACTGCATAAATAAGAAATTTAAACACTGAAGCTCAGAAACAGGAAAAGGCAGCAGACGAGGACAACGTGACCTCCAGATAGCTGAATTACTTTTGTCGCTCATTTCTTGTAAACACATTCTTCAGCCGGCGACAAACGTTCCCATAGAACTGATTAAATTCAACCTTCTTTTACGTCATTGTGAGTTTTACTGCTGTAAATCCAGATGTTATCACGACGGATTCCTAAACTTACTCACGTGAACGAAACACATGCTGCTGAGCCTAAAACAACACGACCTCCCTCCGTATGTTGAAGGTATATTTGTACTGTTTATGGACGTCTCGCCCTGTCGCACCGTGTCAGCATGAACCGTGGGACCGTATGTCGTCCATGTGTCTCCGTGTCTCACACGCTCTGATGCACCCGAGTGTTAATGGTTTAACATTCACATGTCGTTACAGCACAACAGCAGAAATAAAATCTGATTGGATTAAATATCAGAGACCAAAGATCATGAACTTGTTTGTGTAGCTCTGACCTTTGACCCTGCAGCAGCACAGGCTGCACAGTGGCCTAAATACTAAACAGGTCGACCTCTCCTCATTTTGGATGAAGAGTTTTTAAAGAAATAACAAGACTTAGTTAACTTGTACAGAACAAAGTGGATAAATATCCTGATGCAACCTGGTTCAAATGTTAATGAAGCAGATATTGATTCGAGGTGGAAACAGCAGCATCTCTGCTTGCAGAGGTCTGAGCTGGTGCGTCGATGACATTCTCTCCCTGTAGGTGGCGCAGGTCAGCAGCATGGATGTATAGAGGAAAACTGGATCCAGAGTTTTTATGTTGCTTCGTTCAGTCCTATAAAAAGATCCTCACTGGGCAGATACATTAAAAAAAGCGTCAGGTGTTTTATCAGTTGACGCCCAGAAAAATGTGTTCACTGTTCCACTGCCTTCGTTGCTATTGACACTGGAATCCAGAGTGTGATCAGCAGTGAAGAAAACTGGTCATACGAGG
Organism: Holacanthus passer; assembly: GCA_025331565.1. Taxonomy (NCBI): domain Eukaryota; kingdom Metazoa; phylum Chordata; class Actinopteri; family Pomacanthidae; genus Holacanthus; species Holacanthus passer. Next base: position 2,408,719 of record JAFREQ010000090.1, on the reverse strand, counting down.
ACAGAACAGCGCCCCCTTGTGGAGAATCTGCAGCCTGAGAAACACGAGTGTGTGAGGTTGTGAATTAATTAAAGTCACCGAATGTTAGCGTTTGTCCTAAGTTGTGAAATGTCCAATAAGGACCCGTTGCCGTGGGAATCTCTTCATAAAATGGTCTCTGTTACTCTATTTCTTTGATGGGAAGCAGTTTCAATAAACACAGTTATGAAACCAAGACACTGAGTCAGAAATCACTTATTTTATTACTTATTATTTTCATTTTTTCACCAAAGTTCTGTTCAGCTCCGTTCTTTTAGGCTGAAGGCAGAAACCTCGCAGAGACAAATATAAAAGAGAGATAAAAGACAAGTAGAAAACATGTGAAATGTTGGGTGTTGAGTTTAAAGTCGTCGATCAGTTGAAGGACGGGAGGCCGTCTCGCTCCGGTGGCTCCGCTGTTGATGTCACAGATTTGTTTATTTGCCGTGAATGTCGACAATGACGAGGATTCGCGGCTGCGTGTTCGGCCCAAACCCTCAGATCTCACGAAGTGATCCGGTTACCGACGGATGTCTGCTGCTGAAACCCGATCGACCGGCAGCCGCATGTGGAGGCAAAGAGCTCGACGTGAGGAGACGCCTGCAGATGATCATTTACACTCATTCAGGACTCAGACTCTGCAACGAATGGAAATTTACAAACCTTTTAAAATTCTCTGGAGCATTTTTTAGGTTTATTGGCTTCACACATTAAATTACACCCATTAATTGGTGATTTTTACTTTCATTCAACCACAAACAAAATAGTTTTAAACCACTATATTTTATATAAATCTTAAATTATTATTAATGTTTGGGTTAAAGTTAGATTCAAGTATCTCGGTTCAGGTTCAGATATTTAGCATCAGCTCGTCTTCAAGCACAGAACAGTTTCTTGACATTCAATTTTGTTGCCTTTTGGGTTCAGCAGAGAAAAAAGTTGCCTTTAATGAAAATTCATCTCGCTTCGTTTTTTTTCTTTTCTTTGAAGAAGGAAGCATATTTTCCCCAAAAGCCTCGTGGGAGCTATAACTTTTTCCCTCTGTGTCGCCTGAAGTGCAACAAACATCTCATGGACTCTACTTGTAATTTACATTTCTCCACCACATGAACAACCTTTTTATTAACAATTTATTTTCTCACGATCTCAAAATATTTTTGTTGTTATTGTGATGCCAAAAAAAGGTTGATGACGTCTAAGA